>CALNHX010008721.1:0-57371 GCA_940337035.1 Agriotes lineatus
CTTCTGGTTATACAATTTTAACCAAAAATCACTGGGATCTTCAAATTTAAATTAAAAACGAAGATTTAAATTTAGAGACCGATCGATTAAATCGTCTGAACTGTAGAGAGGACACAGGCAGACTCACAGACTGACAAACTGAGAAACTCAGACTGACAGACATCCACTTCAAAAACATTTTTTTTTCTGAATCACAAGACACAAAAATGGATATATCCTCAAAAATCTTAAATCGAAAAATGCGTAATTACTATTTGTATTTTATTTTACGGAGTAAAAAAAAATAAAAATTTGCTGTAAAACTTCAAAATGGTTGAGTAGTGGTTGATCTTCTTTTTTCAAAAATCCAACAATCCAACAAAGACATATTCCATTAAATCCATGTGAATGAAATATTCCAATCAAATCCTAGACAGACACACTTTCTAAAATTCGCCTTTTACCAGTTCCCTCCCGACAGGCCTGCAAACTGCCCGAACAATGCACCAGCATCTGCGGCCCCAAGATGCGACGATGACCCCTAAATATAAAAATCAACCCTTAACCGGTTTGACCAAACTTAAAGAAGGGTTGGGAATTAAAAATGCTGACCCTTAATTTGCATACCGGCATGACCACTCTGAGAAAGTTGCGATGGGGCCCCATAGCACGAGGCCCTAAGGTCGCAGTTGGCAATCGCCGCTTTCAATGGCTTTTTTTAATGGTCATCGCTAACGGTTTTTGGATTTTTATTGTTCGGCAGCTCGTGTTTGCATTAGCTGCGCAAATGGGCCCAGATGGCGATTACTCGCGATATCCGCTTGCAAGGGGATAATGATACTTGTGTTTGAATAGAAGAATTTAAAATAAAATAAATTTAATTTTGAAATTGAAAATTGAAATTAAAAAAAGATTAAGCTCATTTATTTAGTTGTCCTTGAAGGATTCAGTCGGAATATTACATTAGAGTGCAACTTCCTACTGCTGTTAACATTTAATGGTCGTATTCAAAATTATCTGGAAACTTAGAATTTGTTATTTTCAACAATCGAGTCAGCACTGTCTTAGAGACAAGTTTATTACAGGGAACTGTTATTCACTCCAGTAGCAGATGCGAGTGTAGTTGATCTACTTCCCGTTAGAGACCAATTTGGCGCCACTTACAAGGTAGCAAATGAATTCCCAACTGCGTAACGTATTCTTGAACTAAAACCAAGGTTAAAAAATAGTTTCATCCAATTTTAAAGGCAATATGAAAATTTTAAGACTGAAACCTAAATCAAGGCCAGTCAATTATACAACATAAATTAGAATATTCGACCAAATTGCAATTTTTGCTGGTACTCCAAAAAAGGTGTAAATTACTGGCATCTACATAAAACCTAGTACTGCAATAAATAATATTTATTTCAATAAAATACTACAAAATTGTTTCTGTATTCAATCATGGGTACATAAATTTTAATATTAGCCAAACATCAGGACCGGCTTTAGAATTTTTTGGCGCCGGCGCCGCAGGCAAATATATTTATACATAGTTTAAACAAAGAAAAATATAATATATTGTATACATAAGCATTTATTTTAAGTATTCGCGCACTTATACACAGGGGCGTCTCTAGCTCACCTGCCGCCGGGGTGCAAAACTTCATGTTCCGCCCCCTCTTTTTTCTTATTGTATTATTAAACTTTTACTTAACTTGCTATTGATAGAAACAGTAATAGTGTTTTTATATAGAATAATATTAACCTTGTCAATTTGGTTCAAGATGTGAGTCTACACAACCAAAGTGCTGGTAAAATAAGTTTTTTGTTTATTTTTTGCTCTAGAGTAAGTTTCCTCATTTTTCTTTAAGTTGTAAAAATGTTTCTAAAGCTTATAGAACCACTGGCAACTGTTTTGAACAACATTGATGTAGTTTCTTTTTATGACCATCGAGTATCACAACGCTTCTTCGAAGACACTGTTAAATACGACAAGGTTTTTCCACATTTCAGAAGACAAAAAAAATGCAAATATATATTGAACAGTAGCAGAAATTGTTATTATATTTAGTGACATGCTAGCAGTGTAAGTTTCAGCAATTTTAATGAGTGTGAACAATAAAGAAAAAAATACGGGTTTGTATCCCTTTATATCCTGTATTTCAAAAAAGAAACGTTACACCCACCTAAAAGGCTGGAATTGCTTTGAATTTTTAATATATTATTTAGGAAGTCAAACAAGATAATTGATTAAATTTTGGTTTAAAAACACAAATAAGAGTGATAAAAGTCAACCTTTTCCTGTGGCCTGCTACATCTCCTATTGAACATGACTCGTACATGATGAAACGGAAGATGTCTACTGTACCAGAACCTCCAAGTACGGTTGCAGAGCTACGACATTAGCTCCAAGTTGCCTGGAATGAATTATCACAAGATTCACTTGGTGACATTATTTGCAGCATACATAGAAGGGTAAATGCATGCGTGAGATGCCGGGGTGGTGCAACAAATTTATTAATATGAATAGGTAACTCTTCCTTGTTTTCCCTTTACCAAAACGTAGTCAATTGGTACCTTGTTTGACTTTTTATACAATACCGCCTGTTTCACTTAAGGTGCGAACATAGGGAAATAGCATGGAAAATCGTATATATGCATATTCCTGCTTGCCGCTTGAATTGATAGAATTGATAGTGGCATCAATAGCAAGAGAAAAAAAATGCTCTCAATTTGAAACTACCAAAGAACATATAACGTGTTATACGTCAAATTATTTCACAAATTTGAGAAATGTTGATACAGATGAAATCTTAAATTTAAATTTAACCGAGAATAAATCACGAACTGTGCATAAACTGACGCCACTGTAAAATGTTTTGATAATAAATTCCTTTTCTTCATTAGAATATTCAACACTATTATTCATAGTAATTAGTTAAATACGTGAATTGATAACTGACAGAAAATATTTTGGCATAAACACACTTGATCACGGCTGGTCTGTTCTTTGTGAATAAAATTCAAAATATTTATTACACTTTTTAAGCTACTTCTATCTTCAACAACAAATTCAAGTAAAGTAGTATCAAATTAAGCACATCTTTTCTGTCTTTCGATTGATACCGCTATCAATCCTATCAATTCAAGCAGGAATCTGCATATATACGATTTTCCATGCTATTTCCCTATGTTCGCACCTTAAGTGAAACACTCGGTATTTACTTATGTACACTCGGGTGTAATTGCCGGCCACCAGCTCAGTCGAAGACAGGTCTTTAAAAGATTAGTCGGTAGAACAAAACAAGAGATTTAAATGCTCAGCGCGCTAACAAATTTTTTATCACAAACGAGAATTCGTAAACTCAAATAGCTTATACACAAATACCGTTCCGGAAAGAAAAGCTTCAAATAAGACAGGCAGCCGTAACTAAATTAAACCCTCATAGCTGGCGTAATCACAATATAATTTCAAAAGAATCATAGTACATATATCACAATATATTTCCAAAATCAGAATCTTTAGTTGTCACAAATTATTTGTAACGATTAATAATTTAGTAAAAAGAATATGAGGTACCTCAGACATGGATGATAACTTATACTTACATTTTCATACACACGTTTAGCAATAGTATTGTTGCACACATTAAAATAAATTAATGGGCAAGCAAAAATTACAGCAGGAGTTCCTGGTGTTGCTTGGTTTCGAAGGAAACGCAATGCGCAATTTCACATGTGAACTCAATGCCGACGACGCCACGATTTCCAAAATCGTTTAGCCCAAATTTGTGCGGCCGAAAGCTGGTGGCTCGGGGAATTCGCAACACGACGGCAGGGATAATTTAGACCTGGAGGAAGACCTCCGTGTAGAGTCCTTCCCTGTGCTCTAATAGCGCTCGCAGCAGGGATCAAAACGGCTTCGAAGATCCAAAACTACCAGCCTAAAATCGCATGAAGCGTCCTGCTGTGGAAGCGATAACCGGTTGTAAATAAAGCCTCAGATCGGCGCTCCGGCACTGGCTGCTGTAAGGGAGGAAAAAGGTCTACGATAACATACAAGAAATACAATACATTTCGAAGCAAACTTTATAGTCACCCTGGACAAATCCCAGACATGTGGGAAAACACGTGGTAGCGTAAAAATTCCGGCAACGGCGTGGAAATTAAACTTCTCGCATAATCAAATTCGGGGACATAGAAACCACTTCAAGTGTGTAGGCTCACATTACAACACCGAAACCAACGACAGCCCAAAAATCCTCCGAAATTTCTATCCGCTAAACCGACATCTTGTCGTTCTTAGAACGCAAGGCCAAGAAATGTAAGCGTGGTGTTAGCGCGCGAAATACAAACAACAGCCAAAAACATCAGAGTGAAAAGATGCGTAACAGTACGAAATAAATACTACAGATCGCGAAATGAAATGGCGGCGCAAATAAACCGCAATAGTAGGTATATTAAAACATCTGTAAAGGGCCTTACTCAGAACCAACTTCAATCTGCCATTAAGAGAGTCGTCGAATGATGTTAAAAGTAAAGACACAAACCCACACAACACTATTAAGTTAATTTCAAAACGTGTCCCAGAGATACGTTGTCATGTCGAAGACGAAAGCCATAGAGGAAGGCATATCTTAATTCTCAAATAATATTCAAAGTGAAGTAATTACACTTCTCTCCAATGTAACAAAAAAAATAATTTAGACTGAAATTCACGAAGCAAAGTACTTTTCAATTTATTTTGGTTGTAGTTCAAATACAGCTCACAAAAAAACAAATATGAATGTCAATATCACAGAAAAAGAAGTTTGTTCAATTAAAGAAAGGTTTCTAATTTTCATTGAATCAAAACAAAAAGTCGGAGAAGAACTAGCTCAAGAAATTACAGACCGACAATATCGATATTAAAAACTTTAGAGCTCAGTGCTATGACAAATATACTGAGTTAAAAAGAAGTTACATCCATTTATAATGCAGTAATTACTTTGATTTCTATTTTTTCGTCTGAAGCGCAAAGGAAGTATTGTAATCGCGAAAAAATCACCTTCCGAGATTTCTGCAGATCTTCACGTTTCAAGGTCTTTGGATGACGAAAAACAGATTTTCTCAATTCCGTCTGTCTGTCTGCCTTTGTCTGCCTGTTGGCGGTATAACTCAAAAACTATTTGTCGAAGGAAGAAGATATTTTGCATTCATATTATATGTCTACTTGGCACGAAACTGAGAAAAATTCGGAGAAATATATACAGGGAGTATATATTAAAAAACAAAACTTTATTTATTTTTGTTTTAACTGAGAAATAAATAAAAGTAATAATTTTCACGTAACTAAGACTCGAAACGTAATTAAACTATAATGTGTGGTTCATTGTCGAATTCAGAATAAAAAGGGCTTTACAAATTTCGCATCAGAAAATCAGGAGCGTATTTAAGAAAATTAAGTTGATGATGGTTTCTCGAAGACAAAACGTCGGATAAATAATTTGATAACGTAATCATTAAGTCCACTAGAAGTTGCTATAACGACGTTTAATCAGTTTCGCAATCCAAAAATTGGACTTTTTTGAGATAATTCAGAAACGAACAATTATATCAAGGGTTTCTAGACTTCACTTCGTTTGTCCTTTAATTGTGCAACTTTTTCCCATTTAACCAAACTTGTATCTCTTACAATTACCGAGATCCCCATACTGGCCCTCCTTATCTTGGACACACTGTATATGAAGTTTAAACGTCATACCTCTTTTCGTTTTTGAGATATTCTGTTCACACAAAAATATGTTTTTTGGGTTCAAGGGACTCTAAAACGTGAAGAGTTGAAAACAATTTCTAATTTTTGGAGTGAATCCAATACTTCCTTTATTGTAAAAGAAAGTAAAAACTATATTTAAACACTGTTTTTGTTATTTTTTGATTTATATTTTTTTACTAAAAAGTAAACACTATACTAATAAAAAATATATTCAATATTTCTATAAAGGTATTCCAGAAGTTGTTCAAAATGACATTAAGCAGGTACATTTAACACCTTCTTAGAACTGTTCTGATGGAATCTATGATTTTAACAAGCTTTAATTGGCAAACGACAACCAAGAAAAATAGAAGAAGATACTACATTGTAAAGAGATAAAAAAGAATTAAATAATAAAGACATAACCAGCTGATAGAGATTTTAATAATATATAGATGATATTGTCCCATGTGAAAGTTGGCATTATAAAATAAATTTTAACATAATAAAGTTGTTTGCCCATGAACGTTGCTGGCATTCAAGGTGATATTCATGCAAAGCAAATATGGCCTTACGTGAGTATCATTTTTAAACAGGCATAGTATTAAAAAGGAAGCAAACTTTGCACATAAAAGAAACTCTTATAAGTAGATCATCTAAAGCAGATAATGTAAGGTGCGTTATACAGCATTACGGTAAAATTGTGAGATTTCATCTTCGTCCGAATAAAAGTAGGGTTAGATTTTACAAATCCAGGTTAATTTCGCCCGAAATACTCGTTTCGCACAAACACATTAAACAAACATCCGGATAGGGACCATTGTAACATAATTGGCAAGTTGGTACAAACTGATTTACGTGCAAATTATAAACTAAAATATGCCATTTAAACTATGTGAGTACACACGGATGTAATTCGTTATGATCAATAACACTGAGCAATAGCACTAGTTACACAAGTGCCTGACTAGCTGTTAAGTTTTTGTGATCCGAAAAGGCATTTGGTGTTGGGTCGTTGACTTCGAACTGATGTCAGCTGATTTTGAGGCTCGATTGCTGCCTGCAGTTTTGAAGTCGTTGCCCGAAGCAAGGAAAAAATGAGTTTGATCTCAAACAAACACTACAAGCAAGCAAAAAGGTGGAATTGCAGTCAAAATATGCAACGCATCTGTTCCGACTGGCATCATCATACAAATTTAATTATGAGACGAATTGCAGAGAGTTGTTCTCGTACTGGAAATCATGCTCGCAGCAGAATGAGTGAATGGAGGTTCTTTGAGATGCTACAGAATGCATGTAAACACTGTAAACTTTGCGCTTTGTGCTAAAATGTGAAACGTACTTGTCAGGTTTGGGAAGGTGGTTAGATTTCCGACAAACTTTGATCCCTAGCAGAAATCACATTGCTACACGTACTCTGGGCCTTGGTAGGCAGTATTTTGGCTTCGAGTCTGGGATTTATGAAGGGGAAGGCCCTAGGTATTGAAAATTAACCAATCCATGACACCACTTTGGATCGACGTGAAATTGGACACATATAAGCTTCAAGCTGCACTGAAAATGAATCTGTGGTTAGATTTAAGGTAGAATGTATGTATTTTATGTACTTATTGTAAGCAGACTTATAAATTTTGTTAGGCATTTGTTTTAAAAAAATTGGAATTTAGTTGAGATGGCGTGCTATGTTAATAGCAAACCAAGTTGATGCATTTTTACGATGGTCTTTTGTTTTATCAACCAGTACAAATAAGAACGAAGTCGGAAAGCTTGAAGCATTCAAATTATTGCGTATTTCAAACATGACGTAAATTTTGTACCGGCCATTTTACTACGTTATTGTAAATTTATAATTTGATTCAAAGGTCCCGAGTGGTGTAGCTTGAACAAGCATCCACGTTCGATCAGCAGAGTTAAGCAACGCTGTCTCTGGTCAGAACTTGGATGGGAGTTCCACGGCTGCATCTCTCGGCGCCTCGTGGTACGGCTATCACGGAAAAAAGTTGGTCCCGGCGGTCATAACAACATCATGACAGTCGTTAGTGGGGTTGGAAGTCCTCATAACTGCACAGCGGCGCCTATAATTGGCCTAACGGCTGTTGGCTGAGTGCGAATTAAATAAATAAATAAATAAATACTTAAGTGTTAATAAAACGAAGGTGGAAAATCAACGGCGTTTTATTTGAAGCGTTGTGGTAGCTGTTTTGCACTTTTGTGGTGAAATAGTTGAAAGCTGTCAGTGAACGAGAGAAGCTAAGACCGCCATCTTGTAAACTCCTTCGGCGCATCGCAAAGGCGTCCGGTTCCAGTTTGGTGAAGAGAGCGTTTCCAGTGTCGTACAAAAGGGTGGCGGCTATTCTTTCCTTGCCTTACTATTTTTGTGAACTCGTGCAAGAATTTGTAAATGTTCGTCCTAATACAAAGAAATGAGTTATCACCCATACATTTTTACCCCACCAATGCCGTGTGTTGTATTAAGTATTTACCATGAGTTGCAAGTCGTGTAAAATAATAGTCTCATTTTGAGGCATTTCAATTCATGATGAAATTGTTAGAACGCGAGGCAAAATAAGTAAAACGGACTGTATATAGGAACAAGTTCTGATTTACTAATATATACTTAATATGATCAAAAATTATTTTCATCTAGTAAGGCTATGGAATATGTAGTTCCTAATTTATGAATGCAAAAATTTTACACTTAAAGTGTTGTCGTTAATAGTATACTTGATTACTTAAAACTAAAAGCTTTTTATTAATAGAAAAATCGTTGATTAATAGGGGTCAATAATAACCGATTTTTTATATATTTGTTTTCATTGATAAATAAATATTAATTATGTTAAATCAGTTATTTATTTCGGCAGAAACATAAAGTAACAATGTTTAAATAACACATTTTAAAAATAACAGAAAGATTTAATAGGGGTGTTATGTAACATATCCAGGAAAGGTTTCTGAAGGTTCAAAACTATTGTAGCAATATAAATGTGTTAGTAGTATGGCGGCACTGAAACTGGAGCACCTGTCAATCATCCGATTAATTCCGCGAATTAAATCAGCGGATTGGCCTAATTAATTCCGCGGTTTGCTCTAATTAATTTCGCGGTTTGCTCTAATTAATTTTCATATGTGCTACTGTTTAAATAACACGGCGGCCATTTTTAATTTGCTTCCGGAGTTACTCGGCGGCCATTTTCAATTTTCGCGCAAATATTTGAATTTGATATCTTTCAGATTTTCTAAGTTCCATTTTTTTAATTTAAACTTCCCGGGGTCGGCCATCTTGGTTTTCGCGCGAATATTTGAATTTGACATTTTTCAGATGTTTTTCTAAGTTCAATTTTTTTAATTTAAACTTCCCGGGTGTCTGCCATCTTGGTTTTTTGCGCGCGCACTTCTCTCGGATGCCGTTTTTTTGCGACCGTTTTGAATTTCAAATTGATAAATCTGTCTCTCTCTGGTACTCATAGGGCGTTGGTTGTCTCTCTTGCATTCACAGGATGGATGTTTAATTTAAAAATATCTCTGGCGGACTTGGATTTGAACCCTCTACGTTTGCATCCACATTGGACTTACATCGACCGATGCCGCTGCGCCACGGAGCGGTACGGGATTTAAAGGGTTTGAATAGAACGCCACTTCGCTGTTGACATGTCGTAAAAATTTATGTGAGATGATGTGTAATTGCGTGATTTTTATTAAATTTTCATCGTGTGTTGAACTAAAATGTAAGTTTTTTAATAATTTATGTGACAGGATGTCGATTTTTGTAAAAATGTATGTGAGATGATGTGTAATTGCGTGATTTTTGTTCAATTTTCATCGTGTGTTGAATAAAAATGTCGTTTTTTGTCTAATTTCAAGTGACATGATGTCAGTTTTTGTATAATTTATGTGACATGATGTCGATTTTTGTAAAAATTTATGTGAGATGATGTGTAATTGCGTGAATTTTATTAAATTTTCATCGTGTATTGAATTAAAATGACATTTTTTGTATGATTTATGTGACATGATGCCGATTTTTGTAAAAATTTATGTGAGATGATGTGTAATTGCGTGATTTTTGTTCAATTTTGAGTTAATTTTCGTAATAAAAATAAACAATGAGCCACGTAACTGAAATTTTGCTTTTCGAAATGATTGTATCAGAATAGTTTTCAATGAAATTGTTGTTTTTATTCAAAGCTTACTAAAATTGCAACAAGTTAGAGTATTGTACTTTAAAAATTATTATTAAATTGTCATTTCGATGCCGACCCTCGCCGAAACCTAGTAATTTATTTTAAATTTGACTGGTGCGTTTTATAAAATGTGTGCTTCAAAGTAACTAAGACGCTTTACTTATAAAATAAAAACCAAACATGACAATCTCGTGACAACTACGGTTCAAACCCGACTTGGGGCCGGGGCAAAAAGCTTTTTTTTTATTAAATAAATGCGACCGAGAGAGAACAGCTGCGATGAGTGAGGCGATTTAAAATAATTATTCACATGTGGTTAATGTAGTTTTTTAGAAATAAGAGTCGAGTATTGTGAACACATTTATTTTAATAACAATATATTTCTTTATTACAAAGTGTTTGCGTTTTTATTTTCGTCCGTTTGCATTTATACTGGGATTTTTTAAACTAAAATACAGTTTTTATCGATATAATGACACAATTTCAGAACTTACTTATAAAATAAAAACCAAACATGTCAATCTCGGTGTTACAAATTAAAAAGACCGTCGTGCCATCAAACCTGCACCAATTTGTTGGAAAACAAGATGCAGTTTTTATACTTTTATGAAATTTGGTAGTACGAAATAGAAGAAATTATAACGATACGTTCAACTTGTGGATTCCGGCAGTTGCCCCTTACAGCAAATATGAATACCGACGACGAATTTTTATTTAAGTTTGTTGCGTAATAGTTCCGTGAATTATTATCCGCCGCTTTTTAAAACTGGAGGATCATTACGTCATACAAAATTTGTAAGATATACCTATGGGGTTAAATCTTGTCTATACCTGCGTTCTCCGTGACGAATTGCAGTACAGAAGCCGGAGGGCAAACTTTCACTGACGGTTTATAATACCGGTGATTTTAAACTTTAAATGCCGTTCCATTCCAAAGTTTAAAATTTGATATTATAATGAACTTTGAATAAAGTAATGTCTATTTATTTTAAAAGCGACAAAAATCATATGTTCACTGTTTTAAGGAAACGGCTTGCTTTAGATGGCGTTTACAAATTTCATTCGTCGTTTTCAAGTTCGGGACTACGAGTGAAAAAGAGAAAGCTATAGAAACCAATGAGGATTGGGTGAGATAGCACACGACATGAAATTTGAGCATAATTTAAAACAGCACATAGCCCATTAGGCCATCGAGAAAAGTTTTCTTGAATTTTATAGAGAATCCAACAGTTGTAGGCCAAATCTCTTGTCCGCGATACGACAGGCAATGACATGTTTGGCCAATTGATAAAAATAACATAATTAATTCCAGCAAAACCACTTATGAAACCAGTTTTTTTTAATTATCATCAGAACCAAAGCCCATTTGGATGCCACTACTACGCAGAGTATTACAAAAATAGTCTACTGCGCATACAGCGGTAAGATATATTGTGATGGTCTTAGGCCCACGACCCGATTCTGCTAACAGTACAACTTAAGAAACAAGTCAATAAGCACATAGTTGGGGTGTTTTATGTAACTGCAATACTAAGCTTAAATTTCAATCAGTAAATGCATTGGAAAAGAGATGCCAGTATTAATAATTGAATTGTGTAAAGAAAGCAAAAAGCAAAGCTTGTTTTTCACAGGGTTGAAGTTGACGTTCATATTAATTAAATATTAAGTTTGTGCAGAATGAATGGCCGAGTCGAAAGAAATGAATAGTCGCAAAAAGGTTTGCGAAGTTCATGTCAATGAAGCGTAGATTTCAATATAGCTCAGCAGGGAAATTGTGAGCAATCTAAAAAAGGTATAGGAAGCCAGAAGAAAATAATAAAACGTTGCAAAGAGCAAATAAAAAGTCAGGCAGCAAGACATAAAAAATCAGAAGGAGAGGGAAAATCAATTATTAAGAAATGAACTCTATAAAATAATCAGTGCAATTAACGCGAGTGAAATAGAGCATAGTAAATAATAAAACGTGTTAGTGGCGCAAAAAGACCTTTTAAAAGTAACAAATGAACAATATTTTAGTTATAAGAAATTTGTAAATATAATTTGTAATCAAAGTCATTTCCATAATGTATTTAATTTGAACAAAACCAATTTCCGGTGCCTTGGTAGCCATAGTAATAGATTAGATATTGTTTTTAATAACGGAAATAAAGAGAACAAATGAATAATTAAATTAAGCTTGACATGTAGTTTTGTGCTCCACTTCAACTAAAGTTGTTATATAATAAATTAAAATATTTCGAGCTAAAAAGTGTATCATTGTGTTGACCAAGTGTTGAAGTTTATTTGAAACGTTTGTGGGATTTTCCGCAACATAAAATTAAATTTTCACCGAGAGCAGCTCCGACGATCATTACCAGCCGATCACATCAGGATTCCGATATTGAATTCCGGCCAGAAATAGGTTCCAAAGCCAGGGATTTCTACTGCAACGCATCAGGCAGGAGCACAGGAGACCGACCAACAGCAAAAACACCGGAGGAAACCGTTCCAGAGAAAGATACCAGCTGGAGCCGCTTTCCGAACATTGCGAAGAACACACCAAATTTTAAGGTACTGTTTTAACCTAAAAGAATCAGTGTTAGGATTGAGAAATTTGTGTGCATACGAGACCAGACCTTGCTTATCAAGATTCAAGCATATCCTATCATCCAGCTAAGGCGCAATTCAAATTATAAGCATTTACCCAAATTTGAGGTTAGGCGAAGATAAAACAATTGCGAGATTTAGTCGGCGTCCCTTCTGACGTCATGTAACAAATTAATTCCTAAAACAAATAATAATAATAACCGCCAAAGCTCTACGATTTGAATAAATGCATCTGCGAATGTTCACAATTTTGATTATTTTAAAGTCAACAACGCTGACTGCACGATGCGAACCATTTTGTAGATTTTGACATATTGCATACAATAACTACTGTGTATTTAAACTAATTCAGGTGTACAGTGGCGCACCAAATCAAGTAAAAATTACAATCTATTAGGAATTCCCCCTGGGAATAGAGTTAATTGTTCCACTGGGCTAGCGTTTTGATAATAAATTGCAGATAAATAAAATACTTAAAGGGCATACTACCATTTATGTTGGATCAAGTAAATAAAAATACAAGACAGCGTATTTTAATCAGTCTAAATTAATTTTATAAACAACCCCAAAAGCGAATTAATAAACAAATAAGGGGCCATCTCAATATATAAGTTTATAACTAAAATATATGACCTCGCTGGTGGCCTAGTGGTAAGAGTGACAGACTAGTAATCACAGCGATCAGCGGTCCCGGGTTAAAACCGACTTAGCATGTCGCGGTCTTCTTAAAATTAAACTGAATGTAGCATGTGTTGCCTAATATACATGACAATATATTTGAATAATTAATATTAAAATCCGTCTACAGTCTACGGCTATACATCTTTTCTAAAAGATGGCATTCTGTAGAAGCGTCTATTCGCATTTTCTATTGCCTACACTAACTAGGCACTACTACTTACTAATTGTAACCTGATCTTATGCCATTACTAGAGTATTTGTTGTTGTTATATGGATTTTCTCTGTTCTACCTTGTTAATTGTAGTCTGATATCTTTATTTTATTTTTATTTTATTTATTTAAGCTGCGACCAACAGTTACATGAAGCCAATTACAGGTCGCAGCATATCATGTGTATAATGTATGTAGCATGTGTTGTGTGTGGTCAGGTTACTCTTTCCCATAGACCAGTCTTCCGGGAAGAGCGGTGTTAATTCTATCCCAACGGCGAATGGTCACCGAGCCCGATACCGATCCAATAGATTGCGGAAAAATCCCGCCTGCCCATGGATTCGAACCCAATACTCGCTTATTGCAAGCTTAACGCCCTGGCCACTGGGCAACCCGGTAATTATTATATATTTTGTTATATGGTAAGGTATATGTACTGTAATAATAGCCCTCTAATAAGGATTTTTAATATAAATAAATAATTAAGGGCTAATCTCCACAAGCAAAATTAAATAGCTTTAATATAGAATTCAAAATTGTGTCAAATATCAGGGCTCATTGAAATGCTGTTTTTAATCATTACTGTGCAAAATAAGTGGTTTATTGCCTTTACTATTTTATTTCTTGGCAACTTATTTAAATAATGTTCCAGCTAGTGCATGAGAAAACTCTTATCTGCGAGGGTTAGGTTTTAACACCCAGCATTTACTGTTGAGTATAAATTTTATTCAAGTATGACAAATACCTGACTTTCTTGCATCTGACAGTTTAACCTATCCAGAAAGTGACTGTCACTTTCCGCGTCACGGATTACGCCAGCTCTACTTTTGTTTTAAATTAATTGGTTGTTATTCCCCATGTATCTTGGTCGTTTTGGCCGCGAAGGTCATTCGACTGCCATGTGGTTTCGTCCACCCAAGGTATAAATTATTCCTCTTCAAGGCCCAACACGCATTTCTTATATGTGTTTTCACCTGAATAATTTACCACTTCTCTACATCAATAGCCTAATGATGACGTTCTAGTCGAAACATATTGTTGTAACAAACTTGCGTCTTGTTTGTCATTAAATATTATACATGGTTTGGTGTTTTTTATTATCCCTCCAGTTTAACCTATAACTTGACAGCGTAAACAGAAATGAATGATTAGCTTAATTTGAACTCAAACTACCAACAATCAAGGAATTTCGCGTCAGGTAAAATATGCAATGCAAATTATGACGTAATACGGCTAATCTGTTTTTTATGGCAGTCAAAAGGACGTCGACTTTAGCAATTGTTTGATTTCCTGCAAATTCCGCTTCAAATCTATCGCCAATCGTACAATCAAGGGACGCTATCCTAATAAAAATCTCCTGGAACGACTCTGAGGCTGGAAAAGTCTCTTTGGACCTTGTAAATTGTCTATTCTTGGAGCAGCCCAAAGCTAATGGGCCTCCGGATCTGTTTTCCTGTTGGAATTTACCTTATAAGTGGAGCTTCAATGCTGGCTCGCAAAGTGAAGACTCTAACAAATCTGGTGATGGGTTTCTGCTGCAAATCTCTAAACGTAGGCACTACGGAAGGTCTGCTCTACACGTTGGTCACAAATTTCAGCTACCTGCAGCCCCGGAATTCATTGAAAAGTGCCCTTGATGTCGGAAAACTCGGTCAATTCTACACAAAGATGGACTGCACACTAGAGATAATTAAAAACAACAGAAAACTTTTATATAAATGTCTTTTGTTCTAACTTATGTAGCCTCTTTGCATTCTATGCTTCCTTTACATTGCTTTTCACATTTCAGCTGCGTTGGCGTTTTGCTAGCCTTATAAAATTTAACTCTTAAAGCTTCATCTACTTTTCGTACGTCTCAAAAAATATCGATATTATATTAAATTAACAATTATATTGACGTTACCAAAATCAAATCTGTCAGTCACATAAATTAAGGTGCGTTTGCCACAAAGTACCTACATCAATTATAAATTAAAGTTAAACGTAACCCTCTTGATTCTGCTTTAATCTAATGCTAACCTCTGTCAATCAAATTATAGCTACTGCCAATCATATCCTGTGCATTTATTAGTGTATAACAATTACTTTACTGTTGCAATAAACAAAATATCAATTCTGTGCTTATTTGAAGCTTTATTTCAATTTCGTCTTAGTTATGCATCCACAATTGCTGTGGGCATTGGACCATTGCAGTATATTGGGTACCCTATTCCAGTTAATCATTTAAGTCGTTAAGTAAGTATATACAAACTAATTTCGTAGGCCATTTCTGCAGTTTTGACGTACTTATCTTATCTTATACCTTTAGTAAGGTATTTGATGTCCTTATATCCATTTTCTTGCCTGTCCGGCTCAATGTATAATTATTATATCATTACCTAAAAGCAGGGCTGTCCAACTTCAAGGGGCCCAAGGGTCACTGTAAAAAATTTGAAGGTTGTGAGGGCCGCATCATAAAATGTGTCGAATGCGACTTGTGAGTGATTTGTAATAAATATAAAACGTGTATATTTCAATACTAATTTTTATTTATTTAAGAAGCTTAGGTTACATTACAAAAAGCATTGAAACATAAAAGAGATATACAGGGTGTTCCCTGAGGTAACCGACAAACTTACACCATATGTTCTAGAAGTGATTCTATACAAAAAAAATCATATTCACTTTAGGTTAATTCCTTTCCGTTCTTGATATACCGACAAAAGAAAAAAATTACATCACTTAATGTAAATTTACGTATAGAGATGTGACGTTTCACCTCCTTACTAAGGGCGTCAAAGATTTACCCCTCGGGTTAAACTCAAATACGTTCACTTAAATATATATTCGATTAGGTAAAACAGCAGATAATTACCAAAACAAATATAATGTTTTTAGCTAGTTACAATGATTAATTAAAAATAACTCTGAGTTGCACATTATCTAAAATTAACATGTTCTTCTGGAACGGTGTCTGGTTTCGTTAGTCGAGCTGCAACCCAATGCACCGGCGAGTGTTGCGGGTCCCTATTGGTAGTCCGCCGGTACGCACGCCGATTCTTCGGGAAATGGGCTGAGTAGGTCTTTTGTTCCTGAAAACATGACCTTCCACTCAGCAGTGATTTTAAGCTATAATTTTCCGGTGAATTTAGCGATTTTAAGGGTTACCTGGGGCGGGCGTTAGTGCCTAAATCCTGGTGCAGAGGTTGCTGGTACCTTACGACAGCTAGGCGTCGTTCTTGGAGCGAACGCGGTGTCAAATCCTGCAGATGGAATTTTTTCGCCTTGAGCCGGAAAATGATGTTGACATTCCCCCGGTAGGAAATTTGCGGGATGCGGAATCGAACGTCGAAGTTCAGGAATTCGCCTTTTAATCAACAAAAACGTGCCCTGCAGGTGAGTTTATGAAGGGTGGCTACAGGACTCTAGCCGCTCACAAGCGGGGTAGAGGCTGCGATTGCTACAGGTTTAGGTATTAATAAAATGAGGTTATGAGTATTTCACCTCTCGGGGCGCCGGGATTTGCGTTTAAAAATTAGGCAGTCGAAAATGGCTTTTGAGCAGTTAGCTCTGCAAGACAGTACAGCGTATTAAGACAGGGTTAAAGCCTCAGGGATTCGACTTTCCAAGAAAGTTCAACAATCAAGGTAAAATCGAATTCTAACGGTCTTGCTCTTGCGGATAATTTGAACTTCTCGGGCTGACAGTACAACACGTCATCTCCCTTGAAGCCTGGTCTGGTAAGGGTTGGAGGCCTACTCCGTTAGACAGTTCAGCGTGTCAGACCGGAGGGCCCAGGGAGAAAAGGAGAGGACAGGATCAGGACTGGTGGACTCAAGGGGGAATTCGATCCGCGGGCCGTAAAAATATCCTGGCTGGCCGCATGCGGCCCTCGGGCTACATGTTGGACAGCCCTGACCTAAAAGCATGCCTTTAGTGTTTGAAAACTACTTGTATTTATCAAAAACTGAGAAAGAACTGTTAGTAAAAAGTATAACTATAATAGAAATAATAAAACAGCAGACAAATAATTCACGAAGCTCATTAGTTTAAACTTTACTGCACGACAATCATTGCAATACAATATAAAACGTATAAATTCTTATAAAAATGGACGGAAATGTAATGATCTTAACAAATACAGCTTGAAGCACTAAAAATAATCATTTCAGTAACATACACAAAACTAATACATAATTGCATAACATACAGCAGATCTAAAATATACAAAAAATGTAACCACTAACTTGCAAAATAATACCATACAGGAGATTTGTGCACATTATGTAAAATTACATAATTACAAAGCTTATTACTTATTATTCCTAATTGAGTACTGTTTCTCTAAAACGGTGCGTTTATACTTTTACTATTTAACATTGCCATTAACGTAATTGTAAAATTGCCTTAAACGTCACTTTTAATTGGTCAAATTGATCACAGTAAACCTATTTAACGGAAAAACATGTCAAATACGTGCGTACATGCAAATAAGTCGTTTGTACGAATCGTAACTGATAAAAATAAAATTCTACACAAGATAAAATTAATACTCCTAACTATTCAACAGGTAAAGTAGACACTGTGCTATCTTTCGTAGTAGTACTAACATCGGTGTCTGTAAAGAACGATATGGAGCGCGAGGGCCCCGGCAGACTGATGTCGGTGACGGTGTCTAGTTCACAGGCATCGTGGACACCGTGCTGTGGGGCGTCGTCGGACGAGATCCCGCCAGGGAATGGGTGGTCGATGCATTGAGGGACTGCATTGTTCCCATCTGCAAGTTCGAATTAATACACAGTTCGATAGCGTGCTAAAAATTACATGTAGATAAGCCATTCTTTTCGCAGGCAAGTTGTGAAGCCTGGTAATTTTTTTTATTTATTTAAATGTAGCCATAGTTGCAGGCTTTCTAATTATACAGTAAGTACGGACAGTTAAAAGCAAAACGCAAAAAACGAACACGCTGTGTAAAACAAACGCAAAGTGTATTTACAACTGACAAAATAGAAACTCTTACCTAATTGCTACCTTTCTAGTACCTGTACGCACAACGATAAGAACATTTTGTCAGAAATCTTGTAAAGTTTGAAACATTGTAATGGCCGAATTGATTTTGTTTAAAAAATGCAATTATATTATATTATATTCAAGGTAATTGTTATTTTCCAACAAATCGTAAAGGTAACTTTTTATTATTACAAACCGAAACCCTTAGAAATAGTTTTTACATCTCTCGCACAACCTTAATGAACACCAAACTATAAATACTGACCCTTAAATGTGCTAGATCCTCCAACTTGGTTAAGTCGGTCAACTCGATGTACAGCGAATACACTACAACCCAGCCGTAAATGCTTATGATTATGACAACCGTCCAAATAAGGCACATCAGTATATTGTATGCGAATATCATATCGTTAACAATGGAAAAGAACAGGTACGCCAACGTGCGGAAAACCGTAAAGACACCATAAGAGATCAACCACGGCACCATTCTTTTCTCATACTCCTGCAAATCACTCTTTTAGTGTTAAGTTACATAAAAAGTGCACGACTCACCTTCCGCAGAGCGACTATTAGAATTATACTGGTGACGAAGACCACCATGGCCCCCAGCATCGAAAATATGGCGAACATAACCAAAGCGTTGCGAACTGAAACGACCATATTTATAATAATACTTGCATTATTTGAATCACTCACCGTGCCTGCTGCCGACATACACGAACTCGTAAGAAATCAAGTAGAAGCCGTAATGTGTCGAACCGGGCGACGCCATTGAGTAGCAGTACACATCGAAAGCTGCAGTCACTATTGTAAAAATTGACACGAACTGGAAGGGTAGGAAACATGAGAAAAGTTGCTTACAGTAGTGCACTTATGAGCAACTTACGAGACTGTAAAAGCCCATTATTAAGGAAATGCGCTGCACGTCAAGAACTAGCACGTCGTGGATTAGCGGCTTCCTGTACCATGGCACTTGCAGCGACTTCAAGCTACGGCTTCGGCTGCTCTTCAGGTTTGCGCTGCTGCGTGCGGTGACATGCGAATACACAGACGGCGTACCCGCGCTCTTCTTATCATAATGCATGTTTAGTAACTGCAATAAAGCCGAAATTGTAGCAGAGCTGAAAAAATCTTGGCGCACTGATTTGAAAAGCTTAATTAGTAATAACTTACTGTTGATCTGTTCTCTTTATGTGTTTATTTAAATATGCACTTCTGCAGGTTAAACCTTAAAAACTAAGAGCATTTGTGCTAACGATGACACATGAACGGTACAAAAAATGTAAATAAATACGAGGTGTGGCGCTTGCCAATCCCTTGTCACCAGCATGCCAACAGTGCAAACTAAAAATCGCTATATTAGGAACTAGATTATGATTAGCTTAAACTAGTGGTTCCAAAACAGTGCACTGCTGGAGGTTCTACAAAATATTGCCTTACATATTCAAACAACCAATAGCATGAGACTAGTTATCCTGGTTTTCATGGAGGTAATTAAATTAAATCACTAATTTTGAACTACTACAATTTCAGCGAAAATATCCCTAATGCATAATTAATTGGAAATTTTCCATAACAACTACGATTATTAATAATCAGAATTGTTTAGAAATTTACCAGGGAATTTCCACTTATGCCACTGTCATTAAAGTGTTGGGAACAACAAAGCTGTGAAGAAAGTCAGTAGGCCAATAATTTTGTTGCTGTGGGCAACCAAAAGCGACGCCTAAATAAACTTAAATGTTTATTTATTATATTAGGTTTGTTATTATTTCTAATAAAACTTCTTTATTTCCTGCTTTTTCATTTGGGATATTCTCTATTAACATATAACGCGTTCATAAAAAAATGTATATGGAAATGTATGAATGTATAATCCATTCAAAAAACTCGTGAACTGTCAAAACGCTGTCAAGTTGGTACCTTGTTTAAATTCTGCTTTGAAACTTCTGTTTGCTGATTTTGGCAATACTGAAATTTTTCAAATTGACTTATGCCACACTTTCTTGTAAAAAAATAATCTCTAAAATTCTTTCATTTTTGTGCATACACTTCAATTGAAATTGAGCAGAAACGAAAGAAGGTTTTATTATTGGAAAGGGAAAAAAGGCTATAGTTAATTATTACAAGAAAAAAAAATCGCTTAACTTTTGACACATGTAACATAACCTAAGTTTAGATATTACTAGAAATCACTAGATCCGAAGTACATTCGCAAAAAACTGTAATTTCCAGGTACACTCAGCAGATATTTAAAAAATTTGACATTGACTGTTCACGGCTTTTGTGAATGGATAACATGTATTATCTGTAACCTCATTTACTTGCCCCGGATTCGGGTTACAGAGTTGAGGCGCGTCTTTTGCGCTTGGGCAGCAACCATTGTGTGCTGTGTGTGTCTTTGTGATGTTTTGACCGTGTTACTCTATCTCTTAGGTCTGTGGTTCTGAGTAGAGCACAGTTAATTTCATACCCAACTGTGAATGCTCTTACCGAGCCCGATTCCAATCATCAAGACTACGGAAAAATCCGACCCTCGCAGGATTCGAACCGAGGACTTGCTTAATGCAAGCCTAGCGCCTACCCAACTTCTCTACTCGGCTTCTCTTCTATGTAAATATTTGTAAAAAATGTTCCAGAGCTATTTTTCTAACGCCTCTTTCCGAGTCAGGATTTTTTCAGTTGGCATGTGCGCATGCTGTTATTGAAAAAATAACTGCAAAACATATCTATAACATAAAATCGGTGCTCTCTTTGTACCTATGTTTGCGTGTTTGCGTGTTTGCGTCTATGTTTGTTCGCTATCTCCTCCGAAGATACTGGCCCGATCAAGTTGTACGATGGCTTAAAAGTTTGCTAATTTTTATACTTAGATCGTAGGCCGGTTTTTATTTTCAAAAAAGATGCGAAAAAGTTGTAATTTAATTAACTCCTCTAGGCAGCAGAGCAGAGCGGAGCGCCTATCGCCGTTATTAGCTCGGGTGCGCGCATTATTCAAACAAGAGAAATCGGTCCTGCGGTAAGAGTGCTGATCTTTCACGCGGGTGGCCCGGGTTCGATCCCGCCCATGCATCCTTTTTTTTAAATTTATATTAATGATCTCTCTTAATTTTGCTAACCGAAACGTAGTTCGGGTGACTCACTAGTTTCCAAATATTTTCCGAAAATTTTCAAGGACTTGTTATATTTCTACTGACAATCGTAGGACACTACAGGCAACCAATAGGAAGTTCGTATTTAGATCGTGTCCATAGCAACTGGCCTAGCAACCAAAATTTCCTGGAATATTATAACTGATCATTTAAATAACTAAGTTTCTGCGTTAATTTGTGCCACTTGAACGTTACAAAATTTCCATTTCGCGAAGAAATAGTACGTGGCAATATTCAATAGTTATATCCCATATTTACTCTGCCAAATAAATATATTGCAAGACTATTTCCAGAGGAAATTTCTTCTACATTCGCTTTATTGCCTATTTTCGATGTGAACAATTGATAACAATTGTCAACGCTCAGACAACTCTGTGATTTTAAAAATTTAGTTGTCAATTTGACGTGTGATTGGACGAAATGTTAATAGCCATTTACGACATTAGGTCTGTAACTAAGCATTTATGGCTAAGCTAGTACATCACCGTCGAGCGCGTCAAGGCGAGACATGTGGACAAGCAAGGCCATAAAGGCGAATACCGGCTGTGTGTCGTATATTGTTTTTTTATAAGAACAGGAACAAGAATCATTTTGATTTTATTAAAGAATTATCCCAAACTATTTGCTTGAAAACCGCTGTGATTCTTGTTATACGTTTAGCAATACTAGAGAGTATTGTTCGTGACGCTGTTTATGTCAAATTCTAGGTTAGGTTTTGAGTCAGTTTGTGTCTGACTGACAAAAAACCTAAGCTACTAACCTCGAATTTGGCATCAACTGACAATGCCAGCAACAATATAATTCAGTACTGCCAAACGTATGACCGAATCACAAGCGTTGCTAAGTGCTACCGGCCTAGGCCATAAAAACGTACTTACCGGACTCGTTGCTAAGCTGGTAGATAGTTGCTACCAGAGCAGTATACAAAAAAAAATCTGGTGTGATACACGCACACAACTTCCTTTTACAGTGATCTTATAATTAGCCAAAAATTTTATTTTAAATTTTTAAGCATTTTCAAAAATTACAAATTTAAAAAAAACGGTACAAAATAGAGTGTTAGTTCAAGAGACAAATTTTCTCTAGTATTTTAAGCTGATTTCAAAAATGTAATAATATACCGGGTGTTCTATTTAAAATAGGAGTTGATAAAAAAAGTAGAAAAAAAAACAAAAGAAACCCATTTTAGAAGTATTCAACTGGAAAATCACCTATCTCACATCAATACACATTAAAAATTTAATAAAAGTGTAAAGTTTAAAAAAAATCGTTAGAGCCGTTTTTGAAAAAATGGAAAAAAAACTGAAAAATCACAAGAGTAAACACCTACTTCCGGCTATGCGATTTTCTTCAAAAGCTTGCTGTCGCATCTACATAGTACAAAAAACTTATATATGAACTTTCAACGCCATACCTCTTTTCGTTTTTGAGATATTCTGTTCACAGACAGACAGACAGACCAATGAAAAAAAATATGTTTTTTTGGGTTCAGGGGACTCCAAAACGTGAAGATCTGTTGAAAACTCAATTTCTAATTTTTGGGGTGAATCCAATACTTCCTTTATTGTAAAAGGAAGTAAAAATACGTTTTTGGGATCAGGAGACTCTAAAACGTGAAGATCTATTGAAAATTTAATTTCGAATTTTTGGGGTGAATCCAATACTTCCTTTATTGCAAAAGAAAGTAATAGAAATGGTTGGTAGAAATTTTCAAAGGGAAATAGTTTTACTGACTATTCAACACTATAACATATAAGCCAATCACACTGCAGACATTTGCTTTTTTCAACCAATAACAGCAGTATATCACTGAATATTGGGCACCATGCAAAATATTCACAAAACAATGTACGTACTCAAAAAATAAATAGCCTTGTTGCGAAGTATCGCTTAGCAACGATGTTCTGCCCTTAGTGATATCGCTAGGTTACGTAACACTAAACCCCAACAAACTGTGTGGCTTGTTTTAAAAATTTTAAAATGCTGTGTTTTGGAAGTATTCCGCTGAATTTAATTGAGAATGAATAATTCTATTAATTGTTGGATTATTTTTCAATAAATTTAATTGTTATGTATTAATATCTATTGTTAAATAGTCGTCCCAAATACCACTCGAACTGGATATATTTTTTTAAAATATTTTGCCATTTCCATAGAAATTATTGCAAATTTCACTCAACAAAATCACATTTATATGTCACTCGCCTTCGGCTCGTGACATTTTTGATGTGATTTTGTATCGTGAAATTTAAACGCAATAATTTACATGGAAACGACAAAATATTTGTCAAAAATATATCCACTGCTTGTGGTATTACCCTTGAATATACAACGTGAACTGAATATTCCCAGATTTTTTTTTCTCGCTAATCACTCGTACTTTTTGCAAACTCTGTTCCAGTTTATATCTGAAAAAAGTACTGTGCATATGAAGAAATTGTAGATAGCAACCACTCATTGGTTCGAGAATAATAATTAAAATCATGAATACCACGGCTACCGATGAAAAGTAAACAAGCCCACAAATTAAATATTGGAAAAATAAGAAAGAATTGCGTACAACAAAACATTGGGAAAAGAAATGAAGAACAGAAAAGAAAAAACATACGGTAAACGAATGGTTATCTAGATGAAGAATGTTAGGCAGTCGAGAAGAAGATTTGAAAAGAAGAACAAAATGGAAGAAGACAAAGAAATGGGAGTTCCTGATATAAGCAGTAGATGAAATAGAATAAGATTGCAATAATTGCAATATAAGAAAACAACAGAGGTAATAATAGATAAATAGTGGGGGATGAAGAAGCAGCACTGGAGAGATAGGTTGATCGCCATGGGATACGGAAAGTTCGTTCCCCACATTTCGTTCCCCACATTTCGTACCCCACATTTCGTTCCGGGGATATTTCGTCTCCCCACATCTCGTACCCGGAAACTTCGTTCCCGAGCGAGCTCGATTTGTTTCCTAGATTACAGGGTACTGAAAAACGAGTGCAGCGATCGGAATCCAGTTAGAAAATGAAAGATATTTTAATTAATTTATATTATAAGAACAAAATAAATTGCATTTATTAAAAATGACGGTTTAATCTAAGTACGTATCTTCCTGATATTTTTTATAGGGCCATAATTTCTCATTCTGAACAACTTTTCTTAGTAATATTTTGCCGTATCATGAACAAAAAAGGTAGTTTACCTGAAAAGAAAATATTTTTTGCTTAACTGTCAAGGCCGACTTGTTTTTGAAAAACTGAAAATATTTTTTAAATTTCTCTACAAACCAAGCAGGAATTAGAATTCCTATAACATTTTTATGTAAAACCAAAGAGCATATGCTCTTTGGTAAAACTAAAAATAAAATTTAGTTCCCTCTTGTAAACTCAATCCCGGGCATACTGTATATAGTTCTTATCAGTTTATTATAATAAATAAATTAATTAAAATATCTTTCATTTTTCCAACTGCATTCCGATCGCTGTACTCGTTTTTCAACCTTGTAATCTAGGAGACAAATTGAGCTCGCTCGAGAACGAAGTTTCCGGGTACGAGGTGTGGGGAGACGAAATATCCCCGGAACGAAATGTGGGGTACGAAAAGCAAACCAATAATTTTATTATATTACTCTACAACCTGTTTAAGAACCGATGCCTGAGCAACCTGCTTAAGTATCAAATTATGATTATACGTTTGCAATAAAATTATATTCAGAAATTAACTTTCTGTATTTTAGTTAGATATTAGAAAAGAAAAACCAACCTTTTCCCAATAGTAAGTTCTAAAAATTCATAGATACTAAAGGAGGAATATGTATAAGGAATATTATTATTGGTTTTTAAAAATATTAGGTTATGTATTCAGGCCTTAACTAACTACCTGCATTTCGGTTAAATATTAGAAGAAGCTAACCTTTTTACTTTCCCATACCCATAGGTATAGGGAAGTCTTGGAATCATGAAAATTTTGGAAATCGAGATTTTCACAGAAATATCCGTTTTGGGCCTCTAGGAACCCAAAAAAGTGGTTTTAAAAAATGTCTGTCTGTGTGTGGGTGGGTGACGCTCCTACAGCCGAAAGTATTGCTCCGATTTTGATGCGCTTTGGAATGCGGGGGTGTATCGAAAATTCATCGACAAAATAAGCTTTTCAAAAAAATCCGAAACCGGAAGCGGAAGTTACGCATGTTTTTTTGGTATCACTGTTTTCGTGATTAAAATTTTGAAAATTTTATCGCGGATAACGATAGAGGGTCATAAGACAAATCTGTTAGTTTTTTGCCGAACTCGCTAGGTTTAAAATGAAGGGCGCTATGATTTTTTCAAAATTTTGAGTTTAACGCCCTATTACTCAAAAACGGATGAATCGATTCAATTGATTTTTTTTCTGAATAGTATATGAAGGCTAACATGAGGTGATATAAAAAGTGTTTTGAAAAATATTAAGGGGCCTAAATTACAAATTTTCAAAATTTTGGAAATTTTCTAAAAATCATTTCTCAAAAACTGCCCACAGGAATTTGTTTAAACTTCATACACTGATAGACCCCGAAAAGGGCTATCGATCTGTTTTTTAAAGAATCTCATGAATTATCTGTGGCGCCCTCTACGAAGCTTTGAAGTTTGAACATTTAAACCCCTTTAATTAATAAACAAAACAAGATAGGTAGCTGGGGTTTTCACTGAATTGCTCAGTGCATAATGGAGCATATGAATATGCAAAAAAATATTACACTCGTGGATATATGTAAGCGCACCGGCCCCCTCCCCCCTCTATTTTTGAAAAATAATTTTTTTATTCTAACGGTTGTTATATTTTTGCGTCAAAGAATCTTTTTCCGCGAAAATAAAAAAATCGATTTTGTATGCCCTAGAAAATATAATTTCCGTTTTGAGAAAAATAATACATAAACTAGCACAGTGGCGGCTTGTCCACTTGGCGCCAGCTACAGAAGCTCGGTGGTCACGTTTTGAACTACACATTCTTTTATATTTACCCGCAATTTACGTGAAAGTGTAAACGCTTATCACGGTGAAGACGTGAGTCATCCAGTTGAAATTTTGATATGTTGTAAAGACTGTTGAATAAAGACGATATGAACAGTTTCCAGTATGGGAAAGTCCAGGGAGGTAGTCACGTCCACTTTTTTTTACATTATTATGCTGTGAAAATGCATATATGATAACCGAGGACATTTAAGGAAGATTATTATGATTGGTTATTAAAAATGGCATTAACCTAGTTGTTAGATTTTTTATTTATTAGATTTAAAAAAATCATAAAACACGTACAAAAAATTAAGCCAGTCGTATTGCTCGACCTTGTAATAATTTTAATATGTAACTCTACAACCTGTCCAAGTATCAAATCATGATATATTTTTTTGTTTTAAAAAAGTATGCGGGCCTTAACTACCTGCATTTTGGTTTAATATTAGAAGAAAGCTTAACTTTTTTTAAATTAATATGCTGTAAAAATGCATAGATGATAACCGAGGACATTTAAGAAAGAATATTATTATTGGTTATTAAAAATAGCAATAACCGATTGTTACATTTTTTTTTGTTCATTTTCCTAAATTTAGTAAAGATTTTTTTCTATAAAACACGTTCAAATATAAGCTAGCCGTGTTGCTACCCGTTGTAATAATTTTATTATGCTACTCTACAACCTGTTTAAGAACAGATGCCTGAGCAACCTGCTTAAGTATCAAATTATGATTATATGTTTGCAATAAAAGTATATTCAGGCATTAACTTCCTGATTTTGGTTAGATATTAGAAAAAAACAACCTTTTTCCAATATTAGGTTCTAAAAATTCATAGATAATAAAGGAGGATATATGTATAATCAATAATATTAGGCTGTGAAATCTTCGGATTTGACCACCCCCGATGTTTTCCAATAGTAGATTGTAAAAATTCATAGACGATAACGAGGACGATAACAGAGGACATTTAAGGAATACCTATTATTACTGATTATTAAAAATAGCAATGTGCAAGTTGTTAGATTTTTAGATGTTCTTGCGAAAAGGATGTTTCCGTAAAACACTTTCAGAAAATTAAGGCAATAGCGGGCAATAGTATTGCATCACCTTGTAATAATATAATTATGTAACCCTATAACCCGTTGAAGAACTTATTCCTGGGCCAATCTGTTTATCAAATTGCCATATATATTTTTTCGTGATACTATTCCGTTATTGTATTTTAACTGAGCTAAGCAAACACATGAAAAGTCATTCATAGCAACCGCCGGCTATTAAAAATAATAACGGCCGCCGGCCGTTAAGGATTACGTTATAGTTATTTACGTAGCAAGCTTAGTAAATTAGTTTTTTAGGCGAGCTAGATAATTTGCAGGGTGAGCGACGTAATAAATAATAGTTATTTACGTGGCAAGCTTAGTAAATTAGCCTTTATGGGCGAGCCGTATTATTTGCAGGGTGAGCAACGTAGGAGCGAGCCCTGTAATCCGGTGCGCCCCAATAAAGGCTAATCGCAAGCGAGCCGTGTACAACGTTTTATTCCCTCTTACTGAAAATATTAGTGATTAATAAAAGATGTGTTTATTAAAATACAAGGTGCATGTAAAGTCGCCATGGCAACATTTTACATGCACCGTGCCTGTGAAGACTCATTTGTCGAGTCAGTTCAGACCACAGTAACACTTTACAGGCACCGTTCCTATAGACTCATTTACCGAGTCAGTTCAGAGGACAGTTAGTAAACAACCGTTTAACATTCGAGAGGAAATAAAGGATTATAAGTAATAACGTCCGGCGGCCGGATCACGTGATTTTCAAATTGTGTTTAAAAATGACTTCTAAAGTGTATACATTTTTATTACGAAAAATCTTGGACGACACACGGCCGATACGCAAATAACGGAGTTTGTTGATTATAAACCTTAGCTATCGCTTCGGGTTGCAAAATTCAACCGCGTCCGTTATTTGTTATATATCGGCCTAATGACGTTAATAACTATAACACTAAAAACAGAAGCCTTAACTGCCTGCATTTTGATTAAATATTAGAAAGGATACACTCCTAGAATAGTACTTTATGTAACTAGTCCTCAAAGCAAGGCTTTAGGGGACGAGTCCGTAATATGAAGATGAGTCCTCTAAAGCCATTTGAGGACGTGTTGCATACAACGTTTTTTTGTATTAGCTCTCCAAACATTATAATATGAAGTTTCAATTACCATTAACGCGGCATTATATTAGGAGGCCGCGCGAAAATGTATTTTTTGCTCCCCAAACTGGTTGCTTTGGAAACTGTCTAGGATCCTCAAAATGGCCATTTAGAGGCCTTGTACTTAAAGTCGTCATGGCAACTAATGTTTGAGTCCGCTAAAATGTTGCCATGACGACTTTAAGTACAAGGCCTCTAAATGGCCATTTTGAGGATCCTAGACAGTTTCCAAAGTAACCAGTTTGGGGAGCGAATACAAAAAAAATAAATTATTAAATGTGGGCAATATTTCCTTCATTGCTTACTACATGTGTTGTGAATCTGGTTTTAGTTGTAACTAGAAAATAACGTAAGTTCTAGTTTTTCAAATATAAAGCCGATTTGAAGAACTTTAAAAATGTGTACAAGGTGGAGTTCCACATAGTTTTTTGAAGTTTTTGTTCTTTGTGATAAAAGCGAAAATATGCGAAAAATTCCTATGTATTGCTAAGAATTATTGTAAGTATATTAACCATTTTTTAAACATTATTTCATTTTGTTTTATTAGTCTTGTTTGTATTGCGTTCTTTGAATTAATTGTCAAATGAGAGTCACTAAATAGGAAATGCCCTAACTCAGAACATGTTGCGTTTTGAAACTGTTCCAACAATTAACTAATCCTTTATCTAATAGACGTGTCTGTCTGGGACGCTGTTTTATCCGGGACGCTGTTTCAGCAGCCAAACCGTAAGAGATAGAGAAAAAAGTTATTAAAGTTATATGTTTGGAATGGTCATGTCAGGTCAGGAACCGAATTTCAGTCACGTGACACTTCCGGTTTTCGAGAAATCACAAAAAGACCGTTTTTCAAATAGAACGCGTATTAAATAAAAACTGTTTCGGCAGCCAAAGGTACCTGCGACCCTCTGCGCCTTAAATCCTCGATCGGTTAGGCAACCACTTTGACACCTTCCAGGTCTGGGTGGTTGCCTAACCGATCGAGGTTTGAAGGCGCGTTAAATGAGACATTTGTCTCACTGGACTGCTAGTACTTCGTATAATACGAGTAGTTAAGCAAAGAAAAACACACTTTACTATACACAAATACATACTACTGCTTTAGATACTCATTTAATTGTGCAGAAATTAAAATTTTCGCAAAAGTCCAACTTTTCTACTACTAAGGAAATGTTTCTGTCTTTTTCCAGAAGTAATTAAAGTTGTAACTTAAAAAGAATGTTTTACGTGTGAGGGAGTGGAAGAGGGAGTATTTTGAATAAATTAAAAAAACAGTTTTGGTACGTGGTTGTTTTTTATTGTCTGTACACCTTCTACAGCGTATTCTTGTAGAGCCCTATACAGCTAGGTGCTGAAGTGCATTGTGATACTTCCAAGTAATCTTCTTTTTTTTCGAAATTCTTCCTTTACAGTCTTTAGCAATTAACTCGTCACCTAAAGAAACAGGAAAATTGAAGAAGAACGTTTTCTTTCGCATTTTTTTCGTTGAATAAAATCTAATCAAAACTACGCCTGGTCGTGTAGCTATTTACCGAATGTATCGCGCCGTGATTTTCGTCGCAAGGGTTGGCAGCGCGGCTATTTGCGAGCGTTCGCTGGTTATGTTAAGGGGCTGAGTTGTTACTTTTTGGGGCGTGCTCCTGAATTTGGAGCTTGGAATTTCTTTGCACTCACGTTTACGTAGATTTTGTTAAAGGCGACGTTATTGGAAGTTCATTTTCCGGTTTTTATGACCGTCACCTCTTTTCAAGTTATCATTGATCTTAGGTAAGTTTTTTCTATTCAACATGCATGTTCCTAGAGCTGGGTACCTCATACACAGAAGTAGTTGAACAACTGTAAAAAACCTAGCAAAACAAGAGTACAACTTTATCTTCGCTAATTGTAAAAGCAAGTCAGTTGACTCTCGTTTCCTCAACCTCAAACGCTCAAACCTCCTACAGTTGGTCATCCGCTAGCTGAATTGCACGTAAGTCACATATTTATGCCTCTTTTCATCGAATTCAGAGACATGTACTGTTTCAGAAACAATCATCTCTTGAATTTCGTCATTGACTCGTGAATACTCTGGTAACTACTGTCTTTTGTCGACATTTCTTGTATGTGCCTTTCAAAACATTGAACGATATAATTGATATATTTTCCGTTGATCGTTTATTTATGGGTTTCCTTAATGCATACAAAATCGTTCATTAATAACCCTTATGAATGTATGATTTTGTATTTTCTAAAATCATTTATTAATGACTCCTATTAATGGATGATTTTAGTATAGGAAATCATCAAAGCTACCATGAATGTCAAAACGTTTAAGTGTCATATTTTTGTTTTGCAATAAAATTAAAATGTCTGCAACTTAATAAGGTACGACCGACGAAAAATAGTATATTATCTCATGAGGGACTAAAGTGCACCATTTAATCCCGCGAGTGGAGTTTGTTGCCTCGAGGGCGAAGCCCCAGGGCAACAACCACTCAAGGGATTTAGGCACTTTAGTCCCGAGGTATATACGCTATTTTTTGCACTTTTGGGAACATTATCATCAAACATTTCCAAAATTTGGAATCTGTCAATTTGGAAACTGACAATTACAATTTATTAAAAACTGAATTGCAGCAGGTCCAGGATACCCTGATCAGTTGGCAGTACTGAAGTGTATTGTCAGTATATGTCAAATTCGAGATTTGCAGGTTAAGTTGGGCGTCAGTGTGTGTCAAATGACAAACAAAACCTAACCTACTAACCTCGTGTGTACATAAATTTACCATAGTTACGGTATAATTTTTACTTTAGTCCCTAGGGATTAAATGAGCTGCTTTAGTCCCTGTTTACGGGGACTAAAGTATCAACTTTAGTCCCGGAAGTGCAAAAATATTGTTACTAACTCGTGTGTTAATCGGCGGTTAATAATCGCAACAATGAATATGTTCACTAGCGCTCACACATTAACACGCTTGTTTGTTAAATAACTATAGGTATATAGTGGAGTTTTTTTAAATATAATTATTATAATATATATCTGAGGGTACTACGAAGTACATTTTTGATAAAAGAAGCATTCTCATAATATGGCTTGGTTGCCCAAATGATGGATGAATTGACCAATTATTATACTGATGATGGGAAGTTGTATGACATTACAAACAACCATTTACTATTCAGATTTCCCCTCCATCCGTTTCTTTTACTGGTACACGCTAACTTTTAGTTTATTCCGATAAATTTGTAGTCACTCAGTAGTGCGCTGAACAATGTACAGATACCCAGATAGTAGAAAGGTTTTCCTAAACTATTTTAGTGGTGTTAAGTTTTTCTTTGATATATCTGAAGTAAATTTGCAGCTACGTTTATCAGCGTTTTCTAGCTTTCTACAAAAAAATAGTGATAAAAATTACTAGAAACCCTACGAACAAGACATACACTCCCACTTTAACGCACTGATCACGGATGTTTGCGGGGAAATTCTTGAATTTGGGGTTAGATCATGAGTGGTGAAGGTGCTAAAATAAATACAAAACCTACTGGTCAGTACGTACCATTTAAAATGCGACTTTTCACATTCAATCCTGAGCAAACCCTGAGTAGTACATATGTATGTGTACTCGCAGTCTCGAAATGGTTAAAACTTTAGTCTCACAATAGAGACTGTACCAGCAATTTTTAATATTCAAATATACAGTTGGGTTACAACAATACTCGACATTCTACCAACAGTGACTCTCGTCTGTACCCCACGTTGGGCGCCAACCGTAACAAATGTCTGCTACGTTGCTACAATTGTTTAATTGCTTTTGCCCCCTCTTGTTGCCAGCTAGGTCATTAGCAATGATATCTCTTTCACCTTAGTTACACCATTAGTGGTTAAGGTCATCGGCTGTTGAAATGAACCCAGGAATAGACCTGTACTCGTGCTATGGTGAAAATGTTAGCCCCAAAAATCTACTGAAATAAAAGTCCATTGTTTATACATCATATATTGCTTGTTAACGAAACAACGCTAAATGATACGCTCATTCCAAGGTCGGCACGGTCTAGCTCATCTTCTGATACCTGGTGGCGAGTGGCGACCATTTAAAGATTTTCATAAGCCATATGTTTCCTACCATTCTCTTTAAATGTCCGAAACATTTCAACCCTCTTCGTTCAATCATTTCCACTACTGATTTTAGTGCCCCTATTCTACACCTTACTTCTTCATTTGTCACCCGGTCCCCATCTCGATACAATCGCACTTTTTCGAAGGTATTCCATTTGAAGTGTATTTAGTCTACGTTCAATTTCAGCTGTACCGAGCTTTGTGAATTAATGGTTAGCACGTCCGCTTAGCATTCGGGAGGTCGTGGACGATTTTCGTGGCCGTCTGCTCGGATTCAGGTTTTTAGGTGGTTTTCCTGAGCCAACAGAGTACCTTCTCTGGGGCAAATGCCGGAGCAGTATTTCTCCACCTATTCTAACCCTTCTTTTGTTCTCCACCCCTCCTTTCTTTAACCCTTCATGAACTTCCGATTCTTGGATCATGAGGGGCGCGAGGCCCCTATATCAGAACGCCCCCAGTTGGGGGATTGAAACACGTTTACCTTTCCGTTTTTCAGTTGCCATAGCACAGCACCGATTCCATCATTAACTTGGCTAGTTTTTTTATATTTTTCCTTGATATAGGTATTATTGACCCACCAGAGAGAATTCAAACATCGTACTATTTTCTTACTCTATGATATGGCTTTGATTTCTTCTACTCCCAAACCATTTACATCGATCCTAGCACCAAACTACTTGCAGCTTTATACTTGCTTTACTGTTATTTCATTATTTATTAAGACTACATATTGTGGTTCCGAATTAACTAACAAATATTCCGTTTTTTAACCTCGTTTTTAACTTAGGTTTAGGCTCTTGATGTTGATACATAGTCTCCTTATCATTTGTTCGAAGTCGAAGACGTGCTGCTCTATAACAACTTGGTCGTCAGCAAAACTCCGCTTCGATCTAGCACCAATGCGAGGATAGCAGCATTCAGTGCTGATCCTACAGTTCATATACCACATGAAATATATATTGTTCATGCTTTGTTTAAGCTTGCAAATGAGAAGAACGATGAAAAATAAGTATGAATGCCTTGCTAAAACTATTTTCAAACTACCTTTAAGAAATCAAACAGTATGTAATCTGTAGGGGCTGCATTGCCTAAATATTTCCAGCTAGAGTGTCACAAGGGTCAAACATTGGACCATTGCTTTTTTATTTCTTTTATACTAATTAATAACTTATAAATGAGTACAAACGTCCAGTTGCGTAATATTCCGCGATTAAAAAAATGAAAAAGTACAAAAATTAAACACAAAAGCTGTGCGAGCGTGATAATCTCAGTACCTCTTGACTCCACGTTTACGTGCCGATACTTTTATTATGTAGTGTTTGTAAACACGAGCATATGCATAATACGCACGGCTTGTGTTGATTACTATATTAACAAGCACACCTTCTCGTACTTCTGTAAACATACCATCCATTAGTAAAGCGTCTCCAAGGTGCATGTTCGTAAAGTGTACAAAATCTGGCTACTTCGGTTAAATTTCAAAATTAAGAAACCAGTGCTAGTAAAATGCAGATGAAGGTATTCACCCTATTGCAAATAAAACTGGGACAAGTCTTGGGACTACTTTTTGCGTTTTTAATAACGTGTGAAGCTGGCTCTAACTTATATTTCTGTAGGTGACTACATAAAATATTATTAAAAATAGAAGTACACTTGTGCTCATAAAAATGGAATACACTTACTGTTGGACCGATTTGAAAAGTCGTATTATTCGCATTATTAAATACATTTTTATACGATATTCTTATTTAACCATTTTCTTGTAATTTAATACAACAAACAATTTTACTTTAACAGTGTTTCAAACCAACCGGTATTACAAAATTAAAATATTACAAAGGTCGGTTGCAATACTTGTATTCCATTATTATGAGCACAAGTGTACATATAAGAAAAAGCAACATAATTACGAGTATTTAATATTTTATTGTACATCATATTACATATTACATATGTCCCAGTTTTATATGCAATCGGCTGTACATAAATATATTTTCCATAATGTTTATACAGGGTTAGTCATGAGTGGGTTACTTCTGACCAAAAGTTGAATGCAACCCAAAATACAAAGAACGCCTATCTCTTGATACAATATTTAATATGATTAATAAATTGAATCAAAGTCCCCAACTGTCTGTTTACATGTCATTGGTACTGTAAGTTTATGTCAAATTCGAGCTTAGCAGGTTAGGTTTTGTGTCAGTTTGTGTCAAAACTGACGCAAAAACTAAAATAAACCCGATGTAATTTATTAATCATTATTAAATTGTTGGAAATGTTTGCCTTCCTCTTCCAAACATGCCACCAACTTCCGAGTATATAATTATTGTATGTACTACGAACGGCAAACAATTTAAGTCCCAAGTCCTAAACCAGCATTTTTCAAAGACTCTGACTAGTTTAAAATCACCAAACAAACGTTCAAGCTACATGGAGATATCAGAAGGCCGACCAGCTACAGTGTTCTTTTCTATATAACAGTGTTGAAATTACCAGGGGACGCCAAAGAGTCTTTTACAACCGATAAGTCCATTCGCTTACAAGAACTCTTAAACTCACTAAAGTACTATGCGTAACTAATTTGATATGACCTGAAATAGACTTCAAAAAGGTTCGACACCTCAGTTGCTTGCATTAGTCATACACAAAACCATAATAAACATGAACAGGGTTCTATTACCTAACGGCATTAATATAGTACAAAATGTTACATCAGCTCATTTCAGCAATGTATAAATCGCAAACGCGACCCACGCTACAACCGAATGCCACAAATACAGCCAACTCTACTATTGCCACTAATTATACGAGTTTAGCTAACACATAACAAAGTTCAATATTTAAATATGTAACAGATCAGCAGATAAAATTCGCGGAAAATTACAAATTTACGATGATGGTGCAGGCTCTAAATGTTCCCAAAGTGTTCCAATAAATGCGCCAGTAATTATTGATAAACTCGGAGATAATGCAACACTAGCTGCTGATTCCAATCTTCTGGTGCGGTTATGTACAGATTCATTTTTACCTTCACAACACATGATCGTGTTTTAATACTCCCAGCAATGATTCGAAACGACACCGGAAAGCAAACAGCAGCAATCAACCACCGGGAATAGTCACCAGAAGCAAGCGGGGACACAGCAAGGACTCTCGCCAACAATCGCTAACCGAAGAAGTGAAGCCGCGGGCAGCAATAGTTACAAATACGGCTACTAAATTAGTGGTATAAACTAGTTTCTCATACTTTAACGAATCCAAGTCGGCTCTGAAATACACGAATGCCTAATTGGAATAGAGAACGAGAAAGGGAAAGCGTACACATACCTTCAGCTTACATCTCCAGGACTTAACTCACGACGCCAGAGAAATCCGCAATCAAATTTGATGGGTGATTAAGGCACAAATATCTTCGATAAATCAACTATACAAAGGCGCAGTAGCCCGAGTGAGCTAATACACTATTCTTGCCCTCGTAAGTCACTATACACTAGCCCTAAAGTAAGGCAAAGGTTAATACGAAGTATACACGTGCAATTAAGTCGAAGGCGCGGGCAGGAGAGAGAGCAAGGCGTAGAAAACATCGCCCCAGGATAGGAAAGACAATTGATGGTGCTTGATCTAGTTACGCATGGCAACGAATCGAATCCATTCCGCGCGACTCAAGGCCATTCAAAACGAGTTTGGCAATCTCGATAACTGTGAAACGCCGAGCGTTCGGACAGAGGTGACCAAAACGCACAAAATCAAACGAGGCGATTAAAGGGACATAATGCATAATTGTTTTTAGCCGTAACAAACATTTTTGAACTCTTTGGGCCAGAAGACTTAGCAGCCCATTCTGTAACACCTATCCCCTAATCTAATTTCTACTTGAAAGTTTGATGGTGCCATGCCCTGTTGAAACCATATTGTGTGGTCTGTATAGGGTCCCCTGCAAAGAAGGTAGCGCATGATGGAATTAAATCATGTTGTAGCCGGTGAAAGTGCCTATTTGTCATTAAAATTGGATTCAGGCGTGCCCAACGATACATTCATTTTTCTGAAGACGTTGCCTGTGAAATTCTTCCATCCACTGTGGATTTTCCTTAGCTCAATATTGACAGTCAGTTAACAGATCCGTTTAGATAAAAAAATTACCTCACCCCGTCAAAGAAATAATTTCGCTAATCAACAAGAGACAACAGCTACAAGTTTCGATCACAACTTGGCAAAATTGCATCCTCAGTTGACTCAAAGCTCAAAGCCCCTTTTCAGCCTCATGTACTGCCATGATCAAATTTTCTTTTTTCTTTTTTAGTCTACAATGAAAATAAACAAAATTTAAGGATTTATAATTTCATAATGTTACTATAACGTGGCTCATCATGTTTAATATTATTCAACTCGAAATCTTGGAAGCACCTGTCGAGGTGTTACATCTACTTCTGCTTATTACGTTACGTAATGCTTAACCTTCCTAGAAATCTGAAGAGCGTGCATTTTTTGCAATTAAGAGTTCGCACAGGCAAGATGAAGCTGACATTTGAGGCGAATTAATAAATTAAAAACAGACCGCTTCATCACTTCTAACGTCTACTGACGTAGCGATAGTGAAACAGTTTTTTAGTAAACTATGACACATTGCCTATGACGGAATAGTTCATTGTAAAACATTGCTTGAGTTCCAAGTATTGTTAAACATTTATAGGTAACATAGAACAGCGGTGCGAACTTGTTACTATTGAAAATTTCCGTGCTAATTCTAAATATAGCAAACGGCTCCAAAACCGTTTCAAAAGTAAGCATAGCAGATGGTTAGTAACGGTTACATTTAAATTTCGTAAGCTATTAAATTGCTTATCAAATTTCCGTGAAGCCCTGCCCTAAATCCAACCACGTAAACTACCTGGAACTAATTAACGCTGAATTTTGTGCTGTACTATAATAGGCAATCTTTAAAGATTCAGGCTTCAGGTACTATCTTTAATAGTTGACCTACATGAATGTGTTTAATTTTTTTTGTTAGAGCATTAATTATTGTAAATGTTATTTGTTATGCATGAGTTCGTATTATTTAAAAAGAAACAAAATAGGACCCATAAGAAACATGTTTTGCCTATTTCTGGGCCTTTTTGGAAAAGTATCTTTTTCCATCAACCATGATTTTCAGAAAATTCAAAATGACTGGCTTAGAAGTAGAAGTAGATATTGATATTTAACGTCTCCGAATTTTAAAGTTTTCCTTACGATTTCTTATAGCTGTGATAGAACATTTTATTTTCAATCATTTATACAGATTCGCAATTCTGTCTCCAAAATTCTCGAAAAGTTCTGAAAACTGACGTTTTTTTGTGAAGTGTGGAGCGTCATGTATGCATAAAAAGGTTTGGCGCGTGAGTAGCTCACCCAACTTCACACCCAGCACTGTTGCACTGACAGTCAATCATTTAATTAAAAAACTCTAGTGTTGTGTATTAAAAGATCGCAAAGAACGTAGTTTCATAAGGTTGATGTCGTTGATATTTTCTGGTGTTACCAAGGAGTAAGCGAGCGGATGGCCAAGTTCGATCTCTAGTGACTGCATCGGGATTTTTAAGTATCGTACGCTCTCCGGCTATCACGCTTAACACTTGTGGTAGTCGCTAATAAGGGAACTCTTTCTCAGTTTCGACAGGCAAGGCTATCCCTTAAGAACAAAAAGGGATCATACAACCACGACTTTGTGGTTAAACAGCCACTAGCCTAGTATAAGAGGAAGAAGGAGAAGATGAAGACCAACAAATGTGGAAAATCTTTGATCTCTTCGTTTACTGTCTGTTACACTTGAATCTTCAATTAGGATATGTAACAGAATATAGTATTCGTGCGGCTTGCTACAGTCTTGCTCTGAAAACTGAGGTGATTTCGTGTAAAAGTCGTCACAAACGTGAAATAGTATTTAACATTACTAGCTTGGTAAGAGGGTTTTTACTGGCGAATAGAAGGATATGACTGGCGAGCTAAAGGCGAGCCAATCACCTACTTGAGCCAGTAAAACCTGTTACCTTGCGTGTATTGTTGACTATTTTATTTGTTCCTAACTTGTAAATAACTAGAAATTTACCATTTATTCAAAATGTCAAACTGACAAGCAACTAAATTCATCAATATGACACATACTAAGAAAGACAACTCTGGCTTTGCACGCTATCATTTATCTATGAGCACGCTTGTAAAATTTTACTGGCTAGCCAGTACAAAATTTACTGGCTAACCAGTTAAGAAACATTTTCAAGATGAATATATTGGTTATATTGAATATAGGATAATACAAGAAACAGATCCCAACGGGTAACCTTGGACTGGCCTGTGAGCCTCTAATATAACAGGGTAAGTCCCTACGAAGTGACTTCAACACATTCTAAGGCAAAGCAATTTTGATAGACTAGCCGCAGTCTAGCCGCGCGTCCAAATGGCGTTTGGCCTCCCTGACGTGGGAAAGCTCAAAATGTGTGCTAGTTAGGTGAGCATTTGTAAAAAACACATATAAACAGCATAAATGAAATGTATATGCTGAAATACAGACATAGTAAATGGGCAATTGTAGCTCAATTCAGTCATTTAACGATAACACACTCTGAAGGAAAAGCAATGGGTGGCGATGTTCGGAACCGCCGTTCAGGGAAAGTAACTTGGGAGGGAGGTTGGCGGAAGGCCCACAATATATATGTAAGTCGCCCTAGCCACAAACAATACATGTCTAAAATCAGCGATCGAAATTGTACGCAGGATAAAGTATAATATGTCACAATAAACAAATCGAGTTGGATACATTTGCCGAATTCCTCGATTTTCAATATCTCCATCTCTTAGTTCTCTTGCCTCAACAGCTTCTTCCTCACCTTTTTCTACATTGTTTTTGATCGACCTCGTCTTCCTTGTGGAAGTAGTCATTCATAATTTTTTTTGGCCCCCGACATTTCTTATAGATCTATACCAATACAATGCTGTTTGTTCGACTCGATTGTCTCAATAACAGTTTTCTATACCTTTATTCTGTTTTTATTCTGTTTTTATTTCTTCGTTTGCCACGTAGATCCCAACCTCGAGACTACATCTTCTTCTAAAGAAATCAATCAAAATGCATGTCCTTTTATGTCTTCATTGTGTCGTCCTGCCTAGAAATACCAGAGATGTTGTAAATACAACATATATGTTATATTTATAGTAAAAAATCTGCAAAAGGCTTTACCCAGAACTTCCATCGTCGACATTGTGACACTAAATAATTTTAAAAATGAAATTGAGTTAGGAGTAAAAATATCTGCACGTTTCTAATCAATTAAATAAATTTTGGGGGCCTGCGCTATGTACAAATTATTACTTGTATTTATTGCCAAGTTAAATAAAAAATAAATAAAATTTTATTTTTTTAAGGTGCTCACCCTGGATATGTTTGTCTGAAGTTTTCTCGGTTTCATACCAGGTAGATATATAATGTGTATGCAAAATATTATCTTTCTCTGACAATAGCTTTTGAGTTATACCGCCAATAGACAGACAGACGGAGATGTGAAAACCTGTTTTTCGTCATCTAGGGAACTTGAAACGTGAAGATCTGAAGAAATCTCGAAAGGAGATTTTTTCGCGATTACAATACATACTTCCTTCGTCCTTCAGACGAGGGAAGTAAAAACAGTAATAGGAAATTCCCTTCTTCAGTTTTAAGTAACAATGTCGTTATTTCTGCAAGAGCGCTATTTATGATAAAGTCCTTTACTATCACAGCAACAACCACTTCAGTCATAGCAACTAAGCAACAAACAGTACGATTGAAAATTAAATAGGTGTGGTATGTTTGGCAGCGTCAAAATGTTAGAAATAAGTCGTGTGTGTTGCACGTGCGAAAAATTGTCATGGAGTTTCCAGAACTCCGCTTTGGCATTGCTCAGTAGTCACATAAATATCTACTTTAATTCATTTTTTGTCAACAAAAATACTTCTTTTCGCTATCTAAGAGAAAGGTAATGAAAAACTGTAGCTTTTCCCAAAACGTACAGTTTCTCCAAACCATTTTCCCCATTGGTTTTCGAATTACAAAAACGTGTTGGTGCTGTAAGACTGGCGCAAGGTTAAAAGGAAACGCCGCCCTTTTGTTTACAAGAATGTAAGTTTATAAAAGGAAATTTTATAGCCATTAAAACGAGGTTATAAATGCAACACAAAGTGTCGCAGTATATAAATCGCCGATAAGAAAATTAAAGTGATTGTAACAACAATAGCATATGCGTATACATTACTTTTTAATTGTTTACAGTTAATAACTAATATTTATGTTAGAGTGTAGTCAGACCATTCTTATCACTTGCATTTTTTATTTCCTTGAAATGAATTATTAGTTTTAACTCTACAGTCCCAGCTAACGCTATTCCCGTTCACTGTATACATTTTCAAACGTGTTATCAAGTGTGCGTTTTCACTAATTAAGAATATTGTGAAAACCGATAAGTATATACTGTGATTGACACTCTGTATCAAACTTTTCAATTGATTTACATAACTTGCGATTGACCGAGGCATTAGAAACTTACAGACTTTCGCTCAATGTATGTAGAGATTTATAAAACAACAGAAAGACGGGATTATTTTGGCACTATCTGGAGCATTTCTTTTATAGATCTACTTCAAACAATTGCACAGTTAGGGACGTCACAGCAATTAACTATTAACACACTTACACACTCGTCTCTGCTACTGTTTATTTAAATTAAATATGCACAGCGATCTTCCCCGCTTCCCTAACTACATTTACTAAATCTGAGACTTTCGTTTTTCACCGACAAGATAATTAAAAAATCATTTCCCACGTGGCCTGCAAAACACGATGTTCTACAAATTTTGGTCTTCCCGTGTAATGATTAGCGATCTACCATTAACTTAATTGAATAACGCGAGTTCGAGGTAACGTGCAAGTGTGAATCGTAGCTTTTCCAGGCTGCCATTCAAAAGTTAGTATCGAGTACTGGAATTACTCGGTCGCAAGATGTGTAGATGACGCAACCGCACGTTTAAAAAACTGCAACTTGCCCATTATTCTTAATGCTTATTGCAAAATTGAAATTGCCTCGTTTTCACACAGTAGCGGCTCGTAACATTCTATGTAAAATTTGCTGAAGTATAGGGACACATAAAAATTTGGCAGATTTAGATATGACACTAATGCTATTTGTCATATATTGTTTTTACAGTTTCCGTTTTTCAATTCGTAGTGGGCGATGAGAGAAACACTTTCTAAATATTCCAACTAGATCCATTTGAAATCAAAACTGTCTGCTGAAGTTAGTTTCTGTGTTGGGACTTTCAATTGATGAATAATTCACATGCATACGAAAGTAAAGGAGAATCCAGGTCAAAATTATCCGACTCGTAAATGTAGCAAGCTGACAAAGAAGCACGGAAACCTGGTACATTCAACAGCTTTTTTACGAAACTGGCCCGACAATAACGAAATATGGGATGATAAAGGCAATCCAGAGGAAAAAGTTGTGGGACCAGATGAAATTCCAAGTGAAATGAAGATGCTGCGTGAGAAAATGATAGTTGTTCAACTCCATCAATAACGCAGCCGGTTCAACTCCATCTGTAACGCAGCAGTGATTTCAGAAAACTGGCTCAAGTCAAGTTCACATTAATTCCTCTACATAAGAAGAAGCAGCCATGAATAAAAAACCAATGATAAAGATATATGGACTGCAATATCTTGTTATGCTTCGTCAACATTGAAAAATTGTTCTTTAAAGTTCGCCAAACCAAGCAAGCTTTATTAACCTCCAGTGACGGCATGAACATCAACGGCGTTTCAATGAACAATGTGCGATATGTAGACGATACCGTCCTCATCGTAGACAATCAAGAGGGTATCAAATAAGAATATGAGTTATATCGCGCCACAAAAAAGTTTCAGAGATTATAGAGAAGGCTGTGGTAGCCTTTTCCAGATGAAGAAGGTCCTGTGTGGTCATGATCTGATCCTACAGTTTCGGGTAGTTTCGTCTGCTAAGGAGTTGCGTCTTTTCAGTGCGTCTATATGGTGTTGAAGCTTGGATCTTCACAGATGCAATTCTGAAAATCCTGGAAACATTCGAGCCCAATTCTGAGAGTCTCCTGGATGGAAAAGTTCAGCTGAAACCGTCCTATGTCGCATGGAGAAGGAGAAAGAAATCGTTAAATCAATTAATACAAGAAAACTTTCATACTTCGGACATATCATGAGTTATCGTGAGACGCACCCCATCTTCTACCTCAGGTAAAAATTATCAAGAGACGTGGATCAAGCGGAAGACGAATTCCTGGCCGAAAAACTTGCGCCAGTCGTACAATTTTCTGAGCACCAGTGGAAAAAATCATGATAGCCAACATTCGCTGAGCAGATATGGCACCAGAAGAGTGAGAAATGAGTAAATCCTAAATTGGTAGCATCTTCACTATCTATGGAGTTGTTTGTAAGCACTGGATTTTTTACATTTCAACCATATGTCCTTTCATTTAATGAAATCTATTAAGTTAAAACATTTGTTATGTTAGTGTTTTCTACTTCCTTTGTTCAAAATACGAAGGAGATATTGTAATCGCAAAAAAAATATTTTCCAAGATTTCTTCAGATGTTCACGTTTCAGGATCCCTAAATGACGAAAAACACGTTTTCTTAAATCCTTCAAAAGTATGTGTTTGAGGAAGACAATATTTTACATTTGGATTATATGTCTACGTGACATGAAACCGAGAAAATTTCGGTGAAATATATACAGGGTGAGCACCTTAAAAAATTCAATTCTGCCTATTGGTGCCTTATCTCAAAAAATATTAGTTAAATAAATGTAATATTTTGCGTATAGCTCAGGTTTCGACCCTTGGCGAAAATAGTATTTTGGAACCAATATATGCAGGTTAGATACGTTAAAGAAATTAAATACCTTTTTTCCTTTGATATTGTCAAAAATTTTAATTTCGGAAGTTTTACTTCCTCCGAGAGCAGTTTCCAATAAAGCCCTTTACTATTGTTTACTGGTAATGTTCTCGACGTTGAACTAAAGTTCCACAATATGAATCTGGATTTTTGGTAGCAATTTTGTCATTGATCGCCCTCTGTCTTGTTATTTTCGAACAGCTTTCGAATTGCTGATCAACACTTTCATATTCCTTTATCGATCTTATCAGTAATATTGAACAGCTACCAATGTCAGTTCTTTTATAACAGAAAATTCAGACATTATTGAATATACTTCTCTTCAGCGAAAAACGTAAACTTAAAAATGGCAGATAGTAAATATTACATTAAAACGTTTAAAATAGTTATGTATATATTTAGTATGTAAGAATTAGTTTTATAACGTATTTGCACATGTATTACATATTATTAACTACAAGACGACAATAAATAAAATAACACATTTTGAAGTAGTAATTAATCGTTCGCAACACGATACGAATTGTGGCAGTAAAAAATATGTTTTTACAATACAGTAATATTAAGTCGTGACTGAAGATGCTTATCATGAATTTTTTTTATGCCTTCGATACAACTTTTGTTAACATTTTATAAACGTTAACTTTGGACATTGATTGGTGTTTGTAAAGCTTTAACCATAAAAGGGAGAGTACAAAAATACCTTTTTTAGTTCATTCACGCTTCAAAGTCATAATTGCCTCTCGCAACTATTTTTGACACATTGGTTTGAAACATACATTTATTACTTCTATATTGCGAGCGGCTATGAGTGGGGAGGTCACAGCGTAAGTGAGACAGACGACGAACTCTTCTACACACTTGGTGAGCTGTGCGCAAGCGTCGTCCAGCGAGGTGGGGAAGTGAACCTCATGGTCAAGTTTAAAATTTGCTTCTAAAGGCGGCTTTATATTTGTATAGTAGCTAAAGCAAGTTACTAAAAATTAGCTAAAATTTTGTAGTCTAGTTAAGCGAGCACGTTTACACACATCCTATAACATAAAATCGGTGGTCTTTTTCTTTCTTTATTTCTTTGTATGTTTGTTCGCTATCTCCTCCGAAGATACTGGACCGATTAAGTTTTATGATGGCTTAAAAGTTTGCTAATTTTGAATTTTCAAAAAAATACGAAAACGTTTCAATTTAATTAAATCCTTAAGTAGCGGTGAAGCCGTGGCCTGTTAGCTCGGGTGAATCACTATACATATATTATTATAGTTGCGCCTTATTAAACGGAGCATGCATGGTTTAGTGGTAGAGCGCGGGCGGCCCAGGTTCGATTCCAGTCAGATGCAATCTTTTTTTTTAATTTATATTAATGAATCTCTCTTAAATTAGCGAACGGAAGCGTAGCTTGGGTGATTTACTAGTTTTAGTATAATTGTTTAGTTGCAGTTGAAGAGGCCGTGATAAATGACCACACAATTCTACACGTGAACGCAGCTGTGCAGTTCGAATTCTCAGACATGCGCACGAGACGCGTAGTACTCAGAGTGAGACTATGTCGGCGCCGTAATGTTTTCGCCCGTTCCCAGGCCCTACTAGCAATATAGTACTTTAAATATATGGTTTGAAAGCTAAAAAAGAAACACCAAAAGTTCACATAATTCATTACGTAACTATTTTTTTAGTAAAATTTTGTATATTAATATACATATTACTTATGTAAAAGTCTTCTTTGGGTCGTCAATTCTATGGATTGGTTTGCTGTAACAATGTCTCCTTCCATCATCTTATCCTGTCTTGGGTCAGTCTTTTAATTTCTGTATAGCTGTTGCAACTTGTGTCGTTGATGATTTGCGATATACACGGTTTTCATAGTTAAGCCGGCACTATTGATAACTTCGTTATTATTGGAGCTACAAAGTCAGTTAAGTAGGCAAAGCAGTAGCATTTTTTCACCAATTACGATGGTGAAAACAATCAAAATCGAACATCGCGTTCGCGAGTTATGTCAAAAAGAACCACTAGTAGCGTTTACAAGCGGGCTCAAAATTGCTTGGAGCAAGAGGGTGGTGTTTTTGAGCATCGAATGTGAATTTTGTTTTTTTAAGTTCATAGAATAATTTGAAATAAACGATATTGTTTCACTTCATGGATATTCTTCTTAATTTCTATTTTATGGTAAGGCAAAGTTGCCACTAACACAGCCACCTTGATGAATTTGAAAAATCATCAATACCTTTGTCACTTTTGACATTAGGATGAAAGGTCATAGGACACTTTTTGTTCAGAATTCAACTTCCTATGGATTGTGAATGTTGTATACTGAGTGTCTCATTTGAAAAAATAAAACTTTTTTACATTTGATTCCGTTTTCACCATCGTAATTGGTGAAAAAAATACTACTACTTTGCCTACTGAACTGACTTTGTAGCTCCAATAATAATGAAGTTAGCAATAGTGCCGACTTAACTATGAAAACCGTGTATAGTATAGTCTCGATTGTCATGCGGCATTCTTCCCTTCTACTGATCCTTCGACGATCATTCCTTCGTGTCTCATTATATATCTTGTCATAGTGTATCATCTCATAATGGTCTTCCATAATCTTCTCTTATGCTGAATTATTTCCAATACTTTCTCATTGGTAATTCTATCTATCCAGCTTATTTTCAATACTCTTTTGTAGCACCACATTTCTAATCTATTCTTTGCGATTTTTGGAATCTTCATTTTATTCTTTGTTTATGTTCATTAGTATTATGTTTAGCGCTGTTTCTAATGTCTGTTCATTCTCTAACGATATCGCAATGTCGTCAGCATATCTTAGCATGTCGATGTGTTCTCTCTGTATTGTAGTTCCTGTGCTTATTCGGTTCCTGAACTGACTCAGTGCGTCTATCTCTGTCTGTCTCAGGGGACAACGTTATCGTACACCTTTGTGGATTCTTTATTTTCGCTGTGTGTATTCAATTATGATTTCCCTATATTTATCTTTCGCTCCGATGTCACTAATAGTATTGCAAACAACTTAGCCCATTTGGCGTTGTCTATATAAGTTTCTTTATTTTTCCATTGCTGGAATTGTTTCTTGAGTATCGGTATTTTTTCTAAATACCAATTGATCCTGTGTTAATCGTTCTTCAATTTTTCTTGTATTCTGCTATGGATAATCTTCGCCAACATTTTTTATGCTTGTGCTACCAAACTTATAGTTGTATAGTTTTCACATTTATCAATTTTTCCTTTTTTTTGAGTTCAGTATTGTGATATGTTTTGCAATACCATCAGATATTGCTCCTGCATATCGTCTGATTCAAAATAAAATTCATCGAATAGGTCCAAGTATAAATGTTCCAAATGAAAGCAGCCACATATGTGATCTTTTTGCGAGCATTTTTGATGAATCTTATTTTGGTTCACACGTTATTACCTATTAACTTATACAGTATTTGGTGATTGCTTTCTCCCATACGTACTATTATTTCTGCTGATATCTGATCTATTCTAGTAGCTTTATTATGTTTTTACCTGTAATGGCTTTGTCATGTTCTGATCTTGTAATCCGGTATCCTTCCATTTCAATGTCCATGAGGTTGTCTGCATTATGTGTTGATTCACCATCTCCATACAGTTATTCATTGTACTTTTATACTGGCTATATCCCTGTTCCATTAGGATCTTTCCGTATTCATATTTTACTCCACCGAGTTTCTTCTCTGTGTTTACTATTTTGTATTCTTCCTGTTTTTTATTGTTTATCTAGCTGTTAGATATAAATCTAACAACAATGCAAACAAGTAGATAAACACTAAAAAACAGCAAGAGAATACAAAATAGTAAACACAGAACAGACTCAGTGGAGTAAAATATGAAGACGGAAAGATTCTAATGGAACAGGATGATATAGCCTGTATATGGAAAAAGTAGTACAATGAATAACTGCATGGAGATGATGAACAAACACATAATGTATAGAGAGATAGAGACCCTCAACTGCATAGAAATGCAAGAAGGAGACCTGATTACAAGATCAATCTTTCTTGGCTTTTATGGATTCTTGGTTTATTCTCTTTATCAATTCCCTATATCGCTGTTTGTTTTCTTCTGTCTTATATTTATGTCTTCTCTCTTTTATTAATTTAAGTATGTCATATGTTCACTTCTCCAATACTTCCTTTCCGAGAATCTGCTGCTGCCAATACATTTTCTTTATATCTGTCCCGTCAGCTTCTACATTTTTCTATTTATCTCTCTAGTTGTAACTTCTAGTTTTATATTTTCTGCTAGTTGTGCTTTTGCCCTGACTTTCCTCAATTTTTGAAGATGCCATGTTTTACCCTTTCTACTTTTTAATTTTTAAATTTCAAATCATATCTCATCATGACTAAATTGAAGTCGCTGTCCGCGTCCACACTTGGATAACTCTGCAACGTTTTACTTGATTTCTGAACTTGTTTTTCACGAAGATGTATCTGAAATCTACCCATATCCGTCGGGATTTTCCTTGTGTACCTGCTGCATACATGGTGTTGAAAAATTATGTTGTTATTATTTCATATATCTTTTCTATTTCTTTATCCTCGTTGTCCATTGTTGGCATGTATAATTGTGTTATTATTGTATCTTTCGGCTTTGTTTCGAATTTCACCATTCCTATGCAATCGTTTTTAATTTATATTCTCTAACTTTACGTTCTATCTCTTTTCTCATAGTTATTCCGACATCTGAGGTTCCATTGTCCACTGCTCCGTTTATTATTCTACGTATTTTGACACTTCATATTTATATCCCTTTTTTGTGGCCTCCTAATTTCGCTTAGTCCAAATACATACATTTTGTTTATTTGCATTTCTAGACGTTTAATTAAATAGGTCTACTGAAGCAGTTTCTATAATTTTGTATGCAGTCAACAGCCTGCACGTGAACAAGAACATTCATAATTTCAAATTTCCTGAAATACTTGCCCAAACAAATCGATTTAAAATCAACTTTTATAAATCACATATATTTACTAAAGATTACCACAGCGTGAATGGTTGGCCGTTCCAGGATCTGACAGTGAAAATCCAAGGTCTTTCAATTAAAAGGAACAATAGGTAATCAATTAAATTGCTTGTACTGATGGAAGTAGATGTACTACGTAATATTAAAACAGTATCGCAGTGAATTGGCTTCCACGTTGTTAAAATGCACATAAATTAAAATTTTGTATGCGTTTGTGGTCAATTTTTGTTAACACAATTATAAATCTGTGATGTAGGATAACCATTTAATAAAGAATAATGGGATAATACCAGATATTTATACTGTGCATTCATTTATAGATGTTGGTAGTTTCATTCATTATCGACGTTTGGATTTCTGTTATTTATTTAACTATAATAATTATTCTTTAATATAACTAGCCCGTGATTTTATAAATCCAGCTTTTTATACATAATTAGTAAATTAGTGCGTTAATGCAAGGTAATTTTAGTTATTACTTCGTAGCTAGCAGTACGCAACAAGTGTTGCTAAAATATGTAGCTAGAGCTCATTGCCGCAAACGCTCTTTGCTTTACATATTTGTAAAGCGATTGCTTTCAAAATAGTTAGTTTGCAATCTGGTGCATTGTTTACAAAACTCTTCGGTTATAGCTTTATTAATAGCACCCAGGTGTAGTTTGTCTATTATTAACTTCAATTTTGAAGACAGTATAACACCCTATATTATTAGCTTTCCATCGCTGGTGACGCAACACGGTTTTGACAAATACTTTATGATATCCCATCAAAAGCAGTGACATAACTAGGATTGTCTTTCTGGGGGGAGCTCGTAGCTCAGATTTGTTTCAACGGCTGCCATCTCAAGGCTAAAACACGGGGAGGGGCTGTGAATGTTTTCTGGAGTATATTACAACTTAGTATAAGAAGTGAAATTACAGTATTTTTCAAATCCAGATAATACAGAATACAAATAATGTACCTCTGTAATCACATTAGTAGGTAATAGTTTGGGTTATTTCGGAGGCTTTCACGGCCATTGTCATTAAGTAACAAACGACTTCCGGGATTGGACCGTGTCATTATTGAGGTCGAAGAAGAGCTCAGAAAAGTTTCGCCTCTGGCGTGGTTTACACATTAAGTTACCGAGCTCTGTTGATTTTCCTCCTGATAAAGCCCCTTACGAAAGTGGGCGAAGCGTTGAGTTCTTCGACCTGAATAATGATACGGCCCAATCCCGGAAGTCGTTTGTCACTTAATAGTTAATGTATTTTAATTTTACAAAAGTAAGCTCCTTTATTTATTCCTTGACATGATTCGAAAAGCGACAAGTTTAATTTTTTTTTTGCTAATGGCACAACATACATAATATAAAACATTATATACAGGTCGTATAACATGTAAAAGAAAAACAAAACATCTATGAACGTATGTAAACATAAAATTAAGTCAAATTGCGATACAAATTCAGTTTCAAGTATTACAGCTCCAGGTCTAGTTGTTGGAGCCACTGGATCGCTTCTGGTGTGGTTTAATAATACCCGCAAATAACAAAACACATTTGAACCAAATATTGGAATATATTTACACTTTTGGAACTAAAAATGTCAAAATTTACATTTATGTCTACACAGAGTTGAATTGTCAATTTTCAGTCTAGACAGGTAAATTTTATATAATTTTTTCATATTTGGGGTAGGGGAGCTTCAGCCCCTCCTTTGCCTACGTCACTGGTCAAGTGATTAATCATATATTTCCGGTATCTTTTTTTTTCCTAGGACATCATTCTTTATGGCATTAAATAATCTTCCCTGTTTTTGCTATTGTATCTTTTAAATCGTTATATCCGTTTGCCTCACTTTTTATTGTCACTCCCAGATTCATACATGTTTTCACTTGTTGCATACGTCTTCTATTTACTTCAATGCTGTTTGTATTGTGCCTTCATACCACCACTGTTTTTTATGTTTCCATACTTATGTTCATTTTGTTCATATTGACTTTCATTAATTGTTCCTTAAGTTTTTCCATATTGTTTATAAACGTTTTTTTATATTCATTTTCCAAAAGCCTACTTTAAAATCTTTTAAGTCCCACCTGCAATACTTTATAGCTTTACCTAAAACCACTTAAAAAGTATTGGGCTCCGGATACATCCTTATTTCATACCCATAGAATATTGAAACTTTCTTGTTCTTACATAGCTTTATCTGTCTTTATACGTATAAAGTTTTGATATTGTCTACTAAAATTTTACCGAGCTTGTAGAGTAGCTTCTCTTAGGCGAATACCGGGGCAGTACTTCTCCACCTTTCCTGACTTCTCTTCCATTCTCTACCTCCTTTCTCTCACCCATCCTATAATTCCCGTTCTTGGCTGAAGAGGGACGCAGGTTCCTTATAGCAGCCCGCCCCCAGTTGGGGGAATTGAAATAACCCTGAACCCTTACCTTCTACCAAAGCAGTTCTGATTTATCTCTTATTCAAAATTCTCCATATGTCTTCTCCTTTCATCCTGCCGAATGCTTTTTCCACGTTTGATGTTCCTCTCTGCTAAGTTCTTCTGTGGTGCATTTCTGATTACCCTTATTCTGAAATTTGTATTTGCTATTATCACTCCATTTTTACGTTTATTTCTATTATTTTTTTCCCATTATCGTTTTTGGCAATCTCTCTCTCTTTTCCCAGCCATCTTTCCAGAGTTGCCTTAGTATTTCCTACATTGCCATTTAGATCTCCCATTATCATTATATTATTTTTCTGTCATCATGTGTTTCTGGAATATTTCATAGAATCCGTTCTTTTCTTCCATTTTGCGTGTTCATTTTGTGCATATATCACTAATCGCTCTATTTATCTCCGTGACCAGAATCTGTTTTATTATTATTGCCACCCCCGCATGTACCCAAACCATCATAAATCCATCTCTTACGTTTTCCATTCATCTACCTTTCTTTTTTATCTCTGCAACAATTAATATTTGAACATTCGTCTTCTCTATTCCTGGTTTCAATTTTTCCAGTTTCCCTTTTATCCCTTTACTATTCCTATTCCTATTTGTATTAATTCATGTCTTTTTTTATATTTTTTGTTTTGCTTTTTATTTTTTACTGTTAATATCCTTATTGAGATCCGTTTTCTTTGGCTTTATCTTCGTCGTTTATTCTACCTTCTCGTTTACTTTCAGGTTTTATTTTATGTTCCTTCAATTTTTCTTATACCTTATCCTATTTCCACTCTTGATCAACTGTTACCAGTTTTTAGTATCCAATTTTAATTCACTTATTGTACATAAAAAAGCCCAGCCTCTACAGCACTAGGTAAAATGAGGTTACAGACAAGACATACATACATAAATTTCGTCTAATGCTATTATTTATGCTGCAGCCCAAAAACGTCTTGATGCATAAATAACTATTAAATGTCAAAATGACATACGCGGGGCCGGGGGGCGTAAGAGATTCGCTTTAGGCTTGCAAATTAGGTGTAAAATCTATTGTTTCATCGTTTATGAAGGCACTTATTGCTCTCTAAGAATTTATGGAATCTACCACGCTTTCAAATCTTTAATGAATATTATTCTTGACTTGATGTATGATCAGTGTATGAATTCTCGGGTAGAATTAATTAGTTCACAATATCCTAGAGCTGTATATGCACCCTTCGATATTTAAAAATCTATGTTTCATACGGCATACGCCAAAGGGAATTAGTGAAATAGAAACATCCCATTAATAGTTTTTATTAGAGACTCTGTATATTAAAATTAGAGACGGAAAATACAGATGATCAATGCGGATTGGAACCATATTCCATGGCAGAAATATGATTAATGCCGTTTGACATTTCTAATTTTTGCTGTAATGACAAGTGACATTTCCTTTGTACGATTGATATATCATGTTTTTATGCGTCATTGTCCATAAATTTAACTTGAATGACTTGCTATTTAGCAGTTGGATGTAAGAAATTGTCTGGTTTAGGTTTCGATAAAATGATATATATATATACAGTGTCCGCCAAAAAGTCGGCATAATATGGGAAAATTTTTTATTTTTGATTTTTCAAAAAACTTTTTACGTCAATAATTTGTGATTGTCTAAAAACCTATTTAGCCCCTATCATATATACCGAGTGATTTTTACTTATTTAGAAAATGGAGTTTTTCGAAATTGTCAAAATCCAAAAAGTGCTATTTTTCGGAAATTAAGAGATATTGCAATGAGATTTTTTTATAGTGTATTATTTTCATTACGCAACTGAGTTGTGTAATGACTTCATTACGTAACTGAAATAGTGTCAAATGAATGACATAATGACATTTGCCTACTAAAATATTTTTGAAAATGACAGATCTAACATTTCTCTTAATGCACTTTTCTCAATTTTAGGCAGCCGTAGATAAAATTTGGACAATACATGTGTGATAATGCATCATTAATATACTTGTGTGCTTACATAACTCGTGCTACGCACTCGTTTGTAACTATTCTTCACGGCTAGCAGTGAAAAAACGGTTTTGGAACACCATTTCCTTAGTTACAACACATATAAAACGTGACGTACATAATAATATTACTCTACTTATACGCTATATACGTATGATTTTGTTGCAGCGAATCTTTTATTCTTTTTTTGACGGCTGTAAAAAAACGTTTTTGGTATTTCGTGGCAAAATTCGTGTTTTTATGGCGCGTTTGAATGACTTTTCTGCCTCGACCTAACGGTCTCGGCGAAAATTGACATTCTCACGCGCACTTAATACTAAAATTGCTATTTACGCCAGACTAGTTCTTAACTATACGCAGGACAAATCCAAATTAGGAAACTAAAATATAACGCAGTGCAATCATCATTCCACTTGTGCAGTTGTGAGAGTGACACTATTATTATTGGAGGGTAAACAGTTTTTCACTTATTACAGGTTCTCTCAAAGTCAAAGTGAAATTTTTTGAGAAGCTTACCTATGTGAATGGCGAGTTTGCACTTCATCCACTGTAGTGCCATTCTTTCACACCAGTTTTAGTATTCATTTTAAAATTTGAGTCTTCGACTTCGAAAGAAACTCTAGTGAAATGTAAATGGGTGATTAATAACTAGAAACAATCCGTAACATCTATCCAACTTTATGAAAATCAGAAGCAATATTTATTGATAATGAGCAATTATTTTCACTATTTGTCATTTACAAATTTGTCAGTTTAGGTTAATGTCAGTTTGGCAATGGCAACATCTTCAAACATTCTTTCAAAAACATAGCAAATAATCAATTTATCCTTGTAAACTGGTTCCACTTGTCCTTTTTATACAGGGTCTCTAGTTTTTATGTAATTGCTTGTTTGTTGTGTTATAAAAAAATTAAACTGCCAACTTTGATCTATGAAATGTTTGAATTCAGATTCGAAATCTAAGTAAATTCTGGTAATAATATCAAAACCGCTGTACACCATCGTTAATAGTAACGAAATTATGCATACAAAACCAAATCTAAAATTTCCACTTTTGCTACTTGTAGGCAAAACGAAAAATCATTCCAGAATATAAATATCATTTGAATTTCGCGAACGTTACATGCTATGTGGTATAACATACCGAAGCAGTTTGTTAAAACGACCAACATATCTGAGTTGCGTATTTTAGTTTGCAACAAATTTAATATAGCTAGCTTATTAATGTCGCTATAGAAATAAACCGCAAAGATCATTTAAATCTGTGGTGTTGCTGATTTAGATGGTATTATCATGACTTGCTCTACTCAAAAAAAATCGTATGCGTCTTCTGTGTAACAAGAGTAACAAGCAAACAAAACAACAAAACGTTGAACATCGTAAAATGCAAATAGTGTGCGATCGACCATCCATGTTGGAAAATGTACGAAATGTAACGTCCTACCGGATATATTAAATCTTTTAACGCTTGTAAGTTTTTATGTGCATATATGGTTTTAAAGAATTACAGCCGAAATGGTGAAAAATAAAAGACAGTAAAGGCAAAAGTTATCACTAATATGGAGGATGCAATAAGTATATGGAGGAAAACAATGGAACCGCTTCCGCCGATAAAATCAAGATCCAAATATGCGACAGCTACAGAACTATTGGCCTTATCTCACATACTAACAAGGTAATGCCTATACTCCTCTTAAATGAAACTGAAATATGAACTTTTAGAAACAGCGCGTAGACATTTTGGGCTAAAACGGAATCGCCAAACGAACAAACTTATAATAATGGAAACACAACCAACATTCATCGTACTCCTATATTTGACGAAATCATTTATTTGGATTCATACATCAACCGAGATGGTAACTGCTTCACTGAAATACGAAAGCGATGGTTAAACTCGCCAAGATATGGAAAAAATTGTTACAGCTTTAATTCTTTCTATAGCTATATCACCAACTGCACACTACAAATAATTTTAAGAAATGGGAAGGATCGTGAAAAATAGAGAAGTATTGTTCACAACTGCACATAATAAACAAGATGGCATCACTTCCTCTCGACATTAAAAACATGACTAGAAACAGAGAGAAAAGCGATAGCTATATTAGGTGCCGAGAGATAAACCTTAAAAACAGTTGACATGGTAAGACGCTTTCGAAATGTGGTGTCCGTACTATTTAAATGAACCCGTCTCACTCTTTACAACTTTTGGATCGGCTCACAGCCCAGACCAGGCTAAATTCTCGGCGAGTTGTAGTCTTGAGTGAGATTAAGGAAAGTATTCCTATAACTACTAAATAAATCAAATGGGCGCCAGATGCCGTCTTACAACGGCGAAAACTTTAATCTAGCTACCAGTTCAAACAAACCTCGCTTGCCGGTGAGGGTCTCTATCTCACACAAACCTAATCTTAGAAAAATAGAAAGGTATTATTAGACGCTTAAGGAAAGTTGAGCCCATTTATAGTTAACTAAATTGTTGCATTATAAAAAACAAGATTTCGCTGGACACTACGGCCGCTAACTGAAATGATACCGTCTACTATTTTAACATTTACATAAAAACGTTAGTGAAAATCCAAAAGTGCTTAAACTGATGTGGCTATTATTAAGCAAGCAACTAGTCGTAAAAATGAATATTTGCGTTACAAGTTAAAAGCGTAAACGTATTAAATTGATTTCAATAAACCATTGCCGTGCTCCTGATAAGCACCGTAAGGCTATAATTACTGCTGCGGTCATAATAACCGGTGGGATTTAGACGATGTTTCAAAAACTACGTTTATACTTAAATATCAAACCTATCGTTTGATTTTTAAATAATTTATAGTTGCATTCATAAATTGGGAACTATTCCATAGCCATACTAGATGTAAATAACTTTTAATCCTAATATATAATGGTGTTAAAAGCAAACCTGATCTGCGTTGCCCACGTGGTATAAACATCTCCAGGGGTTTCATGCTCCTTAGTAATCCCCATAACGGCAGTAAACTTGATTGCTCATACAAGGGGGAGGCCCAGGATGCGACCGAAAGGAGAACAGCGTCGCAGGAAACAAAAATCGAAAAAAGGGGGGTGGTGGTCAATCAAATTAGGGCAACTGTATCACTCGTGGAGCCGCCAGTGAGAAATTTCACAATTTTTTATGAAATAGAAAAAACTCAGTTTGTTTTCTTATTTGAACATTTATTTATTAACAAAAATTAAAAAACCAAATCTTTCCCTTTCAGCAAAACAATTTTTAAACCATAAAAACTTACAACATACCTCTATTTGACCAAAGTCGTAAGTAAACTAGGAATACACTGAATATGATTGTACTAAATTAATTTGAGGTATGCTTATACTTCGAATCTGCAGATACGTCGACGGTAAGCGTGCGTCAATGGCTTAAATATGAATACGGTAGAATACGGGACAATATGGCCTTTCTTTGAGACGCGGGACAGTTTTCTTAAACACGGGACTGTCTTATGAAATACGGGACGGGTGGCAACTGTGAGGAAGCCTCAAATGAATTCCTCCACGTTGAAACATGTCAAATAATTATTTTATCGCATACCTTGAGGTGTTGATCGGCCTCAAGATTGTGAATTAAGAGTTAATACATAACAACAAGGGGGGAAAATAGCAAACCAGAAAAGTGGACATGCTCGATCCAGTTTTCACAACGACGCGTGATGAATGGTCTTTCTAAGCGTCTGGCCTACGTCTCTCTGTTTGTAGATGACAACTAGAAGAAGACTAACCATTTTTAAGAAAGCGCACCGAAAAAGTCTCAGTACTCTGAAGTTAAACGTGCAAAAGGCCTAACCCGAGCGAAATGCCAATTTAATATTTTTAAAACGCCAAGAAAGTTGCCAAAATGAAAATAGGCAACATGCTCCACACATAGGCGCTTAAAGTGACCTAATTCTAAAGTACAGTTTTGCTATATTTGAAAAGCACTTAGAAATATATCGTGATATGGAAGAAACCATTTTAGAACGTTTATCAACAATCGCGACACGTCGTATTCTGAAATATTTTGAACAAGTTGATAGATTTGTATACGTCTTTAACCTCTTTAATAACAACTCCAAAACTTTTATCAGAGTTCTGTTTTAGGGTTTGAATAAGAACGACGCTGACGAGGAACGGCGATGTCTTTATAGTACTATTTTTACATATAAATTCCTCATTTAATTCTTCAATTTACATGCTTCCATTTTATTTAAATAATTATAATGTTAGCTATGCCTTC
>CALNHX010008722.1:0-57366 GCA_940337035.1 Agriotes lineatus
ATTTATAAAATAAAAGTGTTTCAATCGTTATATTATAGATTAAAGAATGACAAGGTCGTTAGAGAGGGAAACAGCAACTATGGATCGAAGTATACAGCAAAGCAAGTTTTCACCGTTCAACAGGAAGCAATGCTAGAAAATTATATTTTGCAATCTTCACAAATGAATTATAGGTTGACTTATATTGAAATAAGAAAGTTGGCAGTGAGGTACGCAAAATCACTTGGATGTGAACATCCAAGTAATTGGGATAAAGCAAACATGGCTGGAGTTGATTGGTTACAAGGATATATGAAGTGTCATACTCCACCATCTTTACGTAAACCCGAAAATACCAGTTTGTTCCTAGCCACCAGCTTCAATAAAACCAATTTGACTGAATTTCAAGACAACTATGAGAGAGCTTTACAGTTGTATCTATTTAATACAACCTAATTGGGATAAACAAACATGGCTGGAGTTGATTGCTTACAAGGATACATGAAGCGTCATACTCGACTATCTTTACGTAAACCCGAAAATGCCAGTTTGTCCCGAGCCACCAGCTTTAATAAAACCAATGTGACTGAATTTCAAGACAACTATGAGAGAGTTTTACAGACGTATCCGTTTAATACAACCTAATTGGGATAAAGCAAACATGGCTGGAGTTGATTGCTTACAAGGATACATGAAGCGTCATACTCTACTATCTTTACGTAAACCCGAAAATGCCAGTTTGCCCCGAGCCACCAGCTTTAATAAAACCAATGTGACTGAATTTCAGGACAACTATGAGAGAGCTTTACTTTACAGTCGTATCCATTTAATATAACCTAATTGGGATAAAGCAAACATGGCTGGAGTTGATTGGTTACAAGGATATATAAAGTGTCATACTCCACTATCTTTACGTAAACCCGAAAATACCAGTTTGTTCCTAGCCACCAGCTTTAATAAAACCAATGTGACTGAATTTCAAGACAACTATGAGAGAGTTTTACAGTCGTATCCGTTTAATACAACCTAATTGGGATAAAGCAAACATGGCTGGAGTTGATTGCTTACAAGGATACATGAAAGCGTCATACTCTACTATCTTTACGTAAACCCGAAAATGCCAGTTTGCCCCGAGCCACCAGCTTTAATAAAACCAATGTGACTGAATTTCAGGACAACTATGAGAGAGCTTTACTTTACAGTCGTATCCATTTAATATAACCTAATTGGGATAAAGCAAACATGGCTGGAGTTGATTGGTTACAAGGATATATAAAGTGTCATACTCCACTATCTTTACGTAAACCCGAAAATACCAGTTTGTTCCTAGCCACCAGCTTTTATAAAACCAATGTGACTGAATTTCAAGACAACTATGAGAGAGTTTTACAGTCGTATCCGTTTAATACAACCTAATTGGGATAAAGCAAACATGGCTGGAGTTGATTGCTTACAAGGATACATGAAGCGTCATACTCTACTATGTTTACGTAAACCCGAAAATGCCAGTTTGCCCCGAGCCACCAGCTTTAATAAAACCAATGTGACTGAATTTCAGGACAACTATAAGAGAGCTTTACTTTACAGTCGTATCCATTTAATATAACCTAATTGGGATAAAGCAAACATGGCTGGAGTTGATTGGTTACAAGGATATATAAAGTGTCATACTCCACTATCTTTGCGTAAACCCGAAAATACCAGTTTGTTCCTAGCCACCAGCTTTAATAAAACCAATGTGACTGAATTTCAAGACAACTATGAGAGAGTTTTACAGTCGTATCCGTTTAATACAACCTAATTGGGATAAAGCAAACATGGCTGGAGTTGATTGCTTACAAGGATACATGAAGCGTCATACTCTACTATCTTTACGTAAACCCGAAAATGCCAGTTTGCCCCGAGCCACCAGCTTTAATAAAACCAATGTGACTGAATTTCAGGACAACTATGAGAGAGCTTTACTTTACAGTCGTATCCATTTAATATAACCTAATTGGGATAAAGCAAACATGGCTGGAGTTGATTGGTTACAAGGATATATAAAGTGTCATACTCCACTATCTTTACGTAAACCCGAAAATACCAGTTTGTTCCTAGCCACCAGCTTTAATAAAACCAATGTGACTGAATTTCAAGACAACTATGAGAGAGTTTTACAGTCGTATCCGTTTAATACAACCTAATTGGGATAAAGCAAACATGGCTGGAGTTGATTGCTTACAGGGATACATGAAGCGTCATACTCTACTATCTTTACGTAAACCCGAAAATGCCAGTTTGCCCCGAGCCACCAGCTTTAATAAAACCAATGTGACTGAATTTCAGGACAACTATGAGAGAGCTTTACTTTACAGTCGTATCCATTTAATATAACCTAATTGGGATAAAGCAAACATGGCTGGAGTTGATTGGTTACAAGGATATATAAAGTGTCATACTCCACTATCTTTACGTAAACCCGAAAATACCAGTTTGTTCCTAGCCACCAGCTTTTATAAAACCAATGTGACTGAATTTCAAGACAACTATGAGAGAGTTTTACAGTCGTATCCGTTTAATACAACCTAATTGGGATAAAGCAAACATGGCTGGAGTTGATTGCTTACAAGGATACATGAAGCGTCATACTCTACTATCTTTACGTAAACCCGAAAATGCCAGTTTGCCCCGAGCCACCAGCTTTAATAAAACCAATGTGACTGAATTTCAGGACAACTATGAGAGAGCTTTACTTTACAGTCGTATCCATTTAATATAACCTAATTGGGATAAAGCAAACATGGCTGGAGTTGATTGGTTACAAGGATATATAAAGTGTCATACTCCACTATCTTTACGTAAACCCGAAAATACCAGTTTGTTCCTAGCCACCAGCTTTAATAAAACCAATGTGACTGAATTTCAAGACAACTATGAGAGAGTTTTACAGTCGTATCCGTTTAATACAACCTAATTGGGATAAAGCAAACATGGCTGGAGTTGATTGCTTACAAGGATACATGAAGCGTCATACTCTACTATCTTTACGTAAACCCGAAAATGCCAGTTTGCCCCGAGCCACCAGCTTTAATAAAACCAATGTGACTGAATTTCAGGACAACTATGAGAGAGCTTTACTTTACAGTCGTATCCATTTAATATAACCTAATTGGGATAAAGCAAACATGGCTGGAGTTTATTGGTTACAAGGATATATAAAGTGTCATACTCCACTATCTTTACGTAAACCCGAAAATACCAGTTTGTTCCTAGCCACCAGCTTTTATAAAACCAATGTGACTGAATTTCAAGACAACTATGAGAGAGTTTTACAGTCGTATCCGTTTAATACAACCTAATTGGGATAAAGCAAACATGGCTGGAGTTGATTGCTTACAAGGATACATGAAGCGTCATACTCTACTATCTTTACGTAAACCCGAAAATGCCAGTTTGCCCCGAGCCACCAGCTTTAATAAAACCAATGTGACTGAATTTCAGGACAACTATGAGAGAGCTTTACTTTACAGTCGTATCCATTTAATATAACCTAATTGGGATAAAGCAAACATGGCTGGAGTTGATTGGTTACAAGGATATATAAAGTGTCATACTCCACTATCTTTACGTAAACCCGAAAATGCCAGTTTGTTCCTAGCCACCAGCTTTAATAAAACCAATGTGACTGAATTTATAAAGCAAACATGGCTGGAGTTGATTGCTTACAAGGATACATGAAGCGTCATACTCTACCATCTTTACGTAAACCCGAAAATGCCAGTTTGCCCCGAGCCACCAGCTTTAATAAAACCAATGTGACTGAATTTCAGGACAACTATGAGAGAGCTTTACTTTACAGTTGTATCCATTTAATATAACCTAATTGGGATAAAGCAAACATGGCTGGAGTTGATTGGTTACAAGGATATATAAAGTGTCATACTCCACTATCTTTACGTAAACCCGAAAATACCAGTTTGTTCCTAGCCACCAGCTTTTATAAAACCAATGTGACTGAATTTCAAGACAACTATGAGAGAGTTTTACAGTCGTATCCGTTTAATACAACCTAATTGGGATAAAGCAAACATGGCTGGAGTTGATTGCTTACAAGGATACATGAAGCGTCATACTCTACTATCTTTACGTAAACCCGAAAATGCCAGTTTGCCCCGAGCCACCAGCTTTAATAAAACCAATGTGACTGAATTTCAGGACAACTATGAGAGAGCTTTACTTTACAGTCGTATCCATTTAATATAACCTAATTGGGATAAAGCAAACATGGCTGGAGTTGATTGGTTACAAGGATATATAAAGTGTCATACTCCACTATCTTTACGTAAACCCGAAAATACCAGTTTGGTCCTAGCCACCAGCTTTAATAAAACCAATGTGACTGAATTTCAAGACAACTATGAGAGAGTTTTACAGTCGTATCCGTTTAATACAACCTAATTGGGATAAAGCAAACATGGCTGGAGTTGATTGCTTACAAGGATACATGAAGCGTCATACTCTACTATCTTTACGTAAACCCGAAAATGCCAGTTTGCCCCGAGCCACCAGCTTTAATAAAACCAATGTGACTGAATTTCAGGACCACTATGAGAGAGCTTTACTTTACAGTCGTATCCATTTAATATAACCTAATTGGGATAAAGCAAACATGGCTGGAGTTGATTGGTTACAAGGATATATAAAGTGTCATACTCCACTATCTTTACGTAAACCCGAAAATACCAGTTTGTTCCTAGCCACCAGCTTTTATAAAACCAATGTGACTGAATTTCAAGACAACTATGAGAGAGTTTTACAGTCGTATCCGTTTAATACAACCTAATTGGGATAAAGCAAACATGGCTGGAGTTGATTGCTTACAAGGGTACATGAAGCGTCATACTCTACTATCTTTACGTAAACCCGAAAATGCCAGTTTGCCCCGAGCCACCAGCTTTAATAAAACCAATGTGACTGAATTTCAGGACAACTATGAGAGAGCTTTACTTTACAGTCGTATCCATTTAATATAACCTAATTGGGATAAAGCAAACATGGCTGGAGTTGATTGGTTACAAGTATATATAAAGTGTCATACTCCACTATCTTTACGTAAACCCGAAAATACCAGTTTGTTCCTAGCCACCAGCTTTAATAAAACCAATGTGACTGAATTTCAAGACAACTATGAGAGAGTTTTACAGTCGTATCCGTTTAATACAACCTAATTGGGATAAAGCAAACATGGCTGGAGTTGATTGCTTACAAGGGTACATGAAGCGTCATACTCTACTATCTTTACGTAAACCCGAAAATGCCAGTTTGCCCCGAGCCACCAGCTTTAATAAAACCAATGTGACTCAATTTCAGGACAACTATGAGAGAGCTTTACTTTACAGTCGTATCCATTTAATATAACCTAATTGGGATAAAGCAAACATGGCTGGAGTTGATTGGTTACAAGGATATATAAAGTGTCATACTCCACTATCTTTACGTAAACCCGAAAATACCAGTTTGTTCCTGGCCACCAGCTTTAATAAAACCAATGTGACTGAATTTCAAGACAACTATAAGAGAGCTTTACAGTCATATCTATTTAATAAAACCAAATTGGGATAAAGCAAACATGGCTGGAGTTGATTGGTTACAGGGATACATGAAGCGTCATATTCAACTATCTTTACGTAAACCCGAAAATACCAGTTTGGGCCTAGCCACCAGCTTTTATAAAACCAATGTGACTGAATTTCAAGACAACTATGAGAGAGTTTTACAGTCGTATCCGTTTAATACAACCTAATTGGGATAAAGCAAACATGGCTGGAGTTGATTGGTTACAGGGATACATGAAGCGTCATATTCAACTATCTTTACGTAAACCCGAAAATGCCAGTTTGCCCCGAGCCCCGAGCCACCAGCTTTAATAAAACCAATGTGACTCAATTTCAGGACAACTATGAGAGAGCTTTACTTTACAGTCGTATCCATTTAATATAACCTAATTGGGATAAAGCAAACATGGCTGGAGTTGATTGGTTACAGGGATACATGAAGCGTCATATTCAACTATCTTTACGTAAACCCGAAAATGCCAGTTTGTCCCGAGCCACCAGCTTTAATAAAACCAATGTGACTGAATTTCAAGACAACTATGAGAGAGCTTTACTTTACAGTCGTATCCATTTAATATAACCTAATTGGGATAAAGCAAACATGGCTGGAGTTGATTGGTTACAGGGATACATGAAGCGTCATATTCAACTATCTTTACGTAAACCCGAAAATGCCAGTTTGTCCCGAGCCACCAGCTTAATAAAAACCAATGTGACTGAATTTCAAGACAACTATTTTAGTTGTACTCTGGGTTAACTGGTAGAACAGCTCGTCTCCGAACGATCTGAACTTCGCCCTTTGGTGAAGGATTTTGGTTTTTGTTTAAATATGTTAAGTTGTAGGTACCATTACGATGACCAAATCTTTGTAAGGAATTGTATACTTTTGTTTTCTTTTATTTTTTCACCAATAAAGTATGTATTATTATTATTATTCTTAGTAGTGTAGCTAGGCGGGTTCTGCCTCACTTCCGGTGGTTTGGAACTTGGCTAAGTGTCACGTGGCGGCCTCTGGTTTGAAACTTGGCTAAGTCTAGCCGAAGGTCACGTCCGGGGTCAAGGTCACGGGCCTCACCTGCCACTTCCGGGAATTTTTTGGACTAAATGTCTAATTTTGAAATTTTTACAAGACTTATCAAAATTTTCTCAGGCTCGACAGGATGTGAGTCATCGTCTGGCAATGCAAAACTAGTTGAGACTTGTAGATGCAGGATGTTATTGAACAATGGCGTCCATTGTTTTAAAGTCGAGACGAAATTCGAGAACAATGAAGCCATTGTTGTCTGGAGATTAAAATGTGCAAAGCTGGTAAAAATAGAACAATAAAAGCCATTGTTTGAGAAATCTGCACGATAATTGGACAATGAAGCCATTGTTGTCTGGAGATTAAAATGTGCAAAGCTGTTAAAAATTCAACAATGAAAGCCATTGTTTGAGAAAAAATCAGCACAACTGCTAAAGTGAATGCTGTCTTTGTTTGAAAATTTTTTGCTGACGCTGTTAAAAGTCTAATTTTGAAATTTTTACAAGATTCTCACGATACATTTTGGAGGTAGAAGTCTAATTTTTACAAGATTCCCACGATGAATGTTTGAGGTTAAGAGTCTAATGTTTACAAGATTCCTATACCGGATGTGAGTCATTGTCTGGAAATGTCAGAGTTGTCAAAACCTGCCTGCCTGTCTGTTTATCTTCTGCGCAATTAAACAATGAAGCCATTGTTTGAGAAATGTGCAAGGTTGCAAAAAATAAACCGAATTAATTGTGGTCTAATAGTATATATCGAATTTTTTCCAGCTAAAAAGATGCAATATGAAAATCCAAACCATTTTAAATACCTTGTTAGGTTTTTGTTTTATTACACGTTCAACGAGATGTATGTCTGGATATTTAACTTGAATAGGCCGATTGGAAGCATCTTTTAGTAGATAGGTAATGTGTTCGATCCAGCTGGAGGACTGTTTAAGCGGTAGACAGTATTTAACAAAGTGTTGGGGTGTTAGAGACATTGTTTGTAAGCAAAGTAAATATTACGTGTTTTTTCCCGTACTTTATTAAATACACAGTCTCGAGCCGATAGTTATTTATTTCGCTTGGATTTATGTACAGCATCCCCTCACTTTAGCAATAAGCAAGTTTCTAAAGAAATATTATTATGCTGTAGAGATTTACAGGTTACAGTTCGAAGTTAAAAATTTTGGATATTAGCAACAGTACCATTTAATTGCATATTGTTTTCTTTTACCAAATTTTATTGTATTAATATAGGTTCGAAAGCACTGCTGACAGACAGACAGAAAACTTGTAAACCGGACCTTGTCAAATATCGAACAGCAATATATATTAGTAAAAAATACTCTTCCAGGTTAAAAGTTTGATGTAATTTTAGCCAATCTTATACACATTCCAGCAGTAAACTCTGGTAGGAAGCGGAGTCTTAGACAGCAGAAGGAGCGATAAAATAATCGTCAGCATTTTTCAGTTTATCCGATTCGACAACTTCCGCATATCGCAAAAACAAACACCTTCTTTGTTCTTGTGTTAGCATCTTGGCTTTAAGAATGGTAGTATATTTACGAAATCCGACGCCAGCACTATATGTTTTAACTACATTTTTCAATAACAACAAAAATAAAAAGCAGCTTAAAATATTGTTCCTAAAAGGAGTGGTGCTGTAGTTTTTATCATTGGAATTTCGATTTCTTACAACGGTATTTGTAAATAGTCCAGTTTTTTTTGTTGCAACGAGCATAGTTGTAGCAGAGATTTCTGACGAATAGAAGATATAAACAGACAGTAATATTAATCTAAAATTGAATTAACTAATATTATTAACAAAGTTGTTAAACGCATGATACAGGCAGTTATTAATTACTTAATATATACAATTGTCCTATATCCGGTATTCATGGTTTATCTGATTTTAATAGTCGAATAACTAAGGTTATTACAATGCTAAAGACTGTGCGCAAAAGGTAAGATATCAAAATTTTAAAATAAAACCCAGAGAATAAGATTTAAATAAAATAAAGCTATTAGATCACTGCAATATATTAGTAAAAAATACTCTAATTAATAAGGATGCTATACTCAATGGTGAGGGACAGTATAATTTTGCCGGATAAAAACTTATCTAGATTGGTTAAAAAACATTTTGTCAGACCTGTCTAGACCTGTGGATGTTGTAGATGCAGGATGTTATTGAACAATGGCATCCATTGTTTGAGAAATCTGCACGACATTGGACAATAAAGCCATTGTTGTCTGGAGATTAAAATGTGCAAAGCTGGTAAAAATAGAACAATGACATCCATTGTTTTAAGATCAGCACGAAATTGGACAATAAAGTCATTGTTGTCTGGAGATTAAAATGTGCAAAGCTGTTAAAAATTGAACAATGAAAGCCATTGTTTGAGAAATCTGCACGATAATTGGACAATGAAGCCATTGTTGTCTGGGGGAATTTTTGCTGACCTCCATTATCAGATAAACAGGATGTGAAGCTTCAGACATGACCAGACATGTTTGAGAAGCTGTTAAAAATTGAACAAAGGAACCCATTGTTTGAGGAAAATCTGCACAACAGCTGTGTTTTTGACGGGAAAATCTGGGAGTGTACAAGGTTACTAAAATGTATGGGGTCTTTGTCTGAGAAATTTACACCAGATGTAGTTAATGACCTCCATTATCAGTGTCTATAAATTTGGTAGACAGACAGACAGACAGACAGACCGACAGGCAGACAGACAGACAGACAGACAGACAGACAGACAGACAGATAGACAGACAGGTAGGCAGACAGACAGACAGACAGACAGACAGACAGACAGACAGACAGACAGAAAGAGAGACAGACAGACAGACAGGTAGGCAGACAGACAGACAGACAGACAGACAGACAGACAGACAGACAGACAGACAGACAGACAGACAGGTAGGCAGACAGATAGACAGACAGACAGACAGACAGACAGACAGACCGACAGGCAGACAGACAGACAGGTAGGCAGACAGACAGACAGACAGACAGACAGGTAGGCAGACAGACAGACAGACGGACAGACAGACAGACAGACAGACAGATAGACAGATAGACAGACAGACAGACAGACAGACAGATAGACAGACAGACAGACAGACGGACAGACAGGCAGACAGAAGGTTTAAGCGGAGGTTTAGTTAGTTTTAGAGAAAAGTAGAGTTGATCAATTTCAGCTTGAATGTCTACAATATTTTCATTTGCTATTTCTATATTTGTACTGGCAGAGTTTTGGTGTTTGGAAAGTCGATAAATAATCTTATTAAGTTCTTTGTTAAGGAGGGTCTTGTTAACAGCATCCTCTTCCAATAGAAGATTGGCTAATCGTTTATGCTGAAGATTAAAATATTCACAGTCATCGTAAAAGTATAGATTTCTGTGCTGAATGTGACGACCGAACTTATCTCTCGACATTGTCGAACTGATTCGTTTTCATTATCGGCGCAAGTATGTAAGAGGTAGACAGCTAGACAGCTAGACAGGTAGACAGCTAGACTGGTATACAGGTAGACAGCTAGACAGGTAGACAGGTAAACAGCTAGACAGGTAGACAGCTAGACAGATAGACAAATAGACAGCTAGACAGGTAGACAGCTAGACAGTTAGACAGACTGACAGATTCAAAGTTGTTCACAACGGGTTCAATGTGCCATACAAAATGTTCACATTTTTGCACAAGTGGTATAATCAAAACCATTAATCGCAGTTATCGCTGTCTACTTGTTCAGACATGTTCAGACTTGTCCAGACCTGTTATAGCTTACGCAAACACTTCCTGCAGCCGGTGTAAGGTAGGGGAGAATATTATATATATAAGAATACTAATCATAGAAATATTAGTTTTACGATAACAATGACCGAAGACTGCTTCTCAAATCATAGTTGGGGTTTTGACTCATGGGCTGACGATCCATGGAGCCAGGAAGAGTAGGAGGTTATACTCTGGAGTGAGACTGAAGAAAATATGGAGTCTCCTCCTCCTACACCTCCTCCAATGGGACAGCCACACTCCTGGTCGTCTAACATAACAAAGGTGGAGGGCTGCAGCTGTATAAATTGTGCCAACATTCAGGGGTGGTTAAGCCCAACACAAAATTTTGAGTGGTGCGCACCACTACAGCAATCTGAACTGGAACAGGTGTCACCATCACCCTCGTCACCACCTCCTTCGTTTCAAGCAACATATAGTTTTACACTTCCTGAACCAACACTGCCTCTAGATTTAAATCCCATAAAGATAGAAATTAAGTTAGGTAATAAACTTATACATGTAATTATTAAAGATTAAAATAAAAGACATTTTATTTTTAATATGTGTTTTATTTCATTAATATATACACCGTATTTATCTCATATGCAAAGCAAAAACTTGACAAGGAGAGGGAGAATACATGTACACTTAAATATATGCTTTATTCAATTAATATACATCTTATTTATACATAAGGGAACCAGAACTTAACAATGTGTAAGTATCGATATAATCTTGAGGTGTTGTTGAAGGCCAGGGACCGGAACATGGACCGCTTCTCCAACCAACAGCTTCACCATTTTCAGCTTTTCTGATATTTTCCTGAAGCCATTTAAAAATATCTGTGTGGTGACGTACAACGCTAGGCTGAAATATATAAGTTATATGGTTAGTATTTAAATATTCGAACACGTCTTCTATAAACTTGCTGTGGGCATAATAAGCAGCTTCAAAGACAGCATCATGAAGAAAATATGGATATTGCTGTTGCTCGTCAGTTGCAAATTCGATTCGAGAGCCAGATGATATTGTTTCAATAAGAAAATGCTGCTCGTAGGAAGTAATGTTCTGTAACGATAATTTTGAAAGGACTAAATTAAGATCTGTTTCAGTATTAATTTTCAACTCTCCTCTTCTTACTTCGTTAATAATTTCCCTAATAACATTAAAGACAGCTAACATAGTTTTTAAAATTTCATTTACGATAGCGGTTTCAACACTTTTAAAGTGCGTAGCCCAAATAAGAGTTTTGCTCGGTATAGCAATACCAATTTTGTGTAATATATACTTCAAAGTTTGCAAGTCGTTACGTCCTATAGCATTACGTAAATGGAAATTATAGATTTCTTTATTTTTAACATACAGATCTTTGTTCAACCACAGTATATTTGAATTTGACGGTAACATTTTGCAGACTGAGATATCTTAGAGAGAGCTGGTGTTTATAATGTGGTTGGTGGGCAGTAACCCCAAGGCAAAGTGTCAGTATACATACAGTTTACTATTCTTTTGTCATCATGTGGATCTAAAGCTTTTTTTCTTTGTTTTAAAGAAAATACGTTGTGGGTTTTTGATCTAATTGTTCTCTGATCGCAAAATACTGTTTCGTTATTAAACAGGCAGTCTTTGTAATCCTCAAATGTAATTCTATTCAAAGCAGCTCTGGTAATACCTTTAGTTTTCTTTGAAATTTTAAATTCTCCATTCTCAGCATCCTCTAACGTTTTGAAAGCATACAATTTTGCACGTAGACCAACAAATTCGGTAATTATTTTACCGCTCATTTCGTCTTTCATTAGACCTATTACTTTTTTATTAACTTGTGGAAGGTTATATGGATTGTTCGGAGGATAATCGCTTGTATCAAATTTGTGAATATCTTCCCGTATAAAATCGTATATATTTGGAAGGGTAAAGTGATATATGAGACTATCAGTGTCTGTGTACAGCAGTTTTGCTTGATTACCCATCTTCTGTTTAATATAATTGTAATGAAAATCGTATATTAAAATTTTTGAAATATCTAGGATTGAAAATCCAACGAATATTGGCTTATTAAAAACTATTTCCAACTGATTTAATTCTATAAGTACCAAGTCTTTATCTAAAATAGTACAGCTGTGAAAATTTGGTTTTGATATGTATGCACTGGCTCCGTATCTACCTTGCCATTTAGAAATTAATTTTATTATTTTGTATTTTCTAACATTTTCCATAGTTTTGCCAAATACAGCGTTATTCATAAGTTTATAAAAATCCTTTTCAAAATTATTTTTGGCTGCTTGTCTTAATTTTGTATTTAAATCTATGTATGGTTTAAGCCAAGCTGATTGCTTAAATTTTAATATTCTGTGAATTTTTACAATTTTTAGCCCTAAACTTACAGCTTGCTGCAGATTGCGGTAATGTATTACGTAGTTTTCTTTTTTAAATAAAGTGGTTGTCAATTTTGATTGTTTGGATGTTGGCGGTGTATAATGGTCAGGACATAGAGGCAAATCTTTGTGAAGTTCAAATAAATTTTGAGGATATTCTAAATCGACTTCATAAATATAACCTGTTTCAGAATCTTCCGGAGTATTTAAATGATCAATTTTAGGAATATCTAAATCATTTACCCATTCAAACGCTCCATACGGTAGATATTCAGACATCCCGGCCCCGTACATGTTATTAATATCTAAATATAGGATATACGATTCAAGATCGGCTTCTACGAATTTTTCACCCATATATCGATTATTAGCTTTAGCGTATCGATTCGAACACTGTGCTAACCCTCCTCTAATACCCCTCTCTATGAACAACAGTTGATCTACATCTGTCAGCAGCTCAAGTTTAACTTTAGTAGTTTTTAACATTGCCTGAAATGCCAATCCTGGTGCTGTGTAAAAATGTAGAGCATCTAATCCATACGTTTTCATACAATTTTCTCTAAAATTCTCAAACACATCAGCTAAGAGTAGAACATCAACTGTAAGGTACATATCAACATACTGGCCTAGAGTTTGCATATTAAATGTGTTCCAAACACGCAGTGCATGTTCATAATTTTCATCTGAAATAGCTGTTCCATGCAGCTGACTAAAAATTGCATTTTGTCAGGAAGACTTTTATCATTCAACTTTTCAAATTGTCTAGGTAGTCGTATGGAAAGATACCCTTACGTAATAGTAATTCAAATTCTTCTTCGCTCTTGCAAAATTTACGTGTAATAGTTTTTAAATTGTTCGGTAAATTTAATGACAATTGTTCTAAACTGCTAGCCATAAATCGAAACGAGTCTAAAAATCTAAAATCAATATTTGTACCATCCACATGCTTTGTAAATGATATATATTTGTCCTTATTTATAGGCAACAAATTAATATCTCCCATAATCAGTTTTGCCAATGGTTTTATAATAAAATGTGCATCATAACCGCTGAGATTATGAAAGAGAACGGGAATATAATGTGCATCTTTATAGTTAAGATTACAGTGTTGATGAGCACTACCTCTATACTCACCTGTCTGATGATTGTGATCACGTACACGCACGTCTTTATTGGTAAAAGGTTGAGAACAAATGTAACAGCATACCGATTTTTGAAATGAATCGTTTTCCTGCTGGCTAATATCCATAGGCTCTATATTTGACAGTATATTATTTACTTGATATGCTATAGATTGTAATTCTTTTACAAACCATTCCATACAGTCGGCACCACGATATATATTAAATCGAGATAAACTGTCGTCATATGAACATTTTAAATAATATGCAACACTAAATGGAACATGTTTTTGATAAACCCCTGCAACGTTCTGTTCTTTTTCTAAAACACACTCCACGTCCGCGTATATTGAAAATGGTACTTTTTCCTGGTACTTATAGTCTTTAAATTCTATTTTTGTACCTTCTTCGGGCATTTTAATTTTGGTTTCATTTACACCATTACAATTTCTAATGTGATTTAAATGTGATTCTTTAGTTACGAAATGATTTAAGCATGTATCGCATACTAAAGTTTGAGCGTGTTTCTTATGCATTTGAGTTGTAACCAATCTCGATAAGTTTCTTATCCAACAGAAATGGAACTGCCCCTCATCGTTGGATATCATTAGTAAATGTATAGCATCTTTATTAATTTGAGTATTTTTACTAATATATAAGGGCAATACTGAATTTTTACCAAATTTGTTTTTTCTTTCTAGCGTATATACATTTATACGTAAATCATTCATTGTTTCAAATTTTGATATATCTTTTAATTTCATTGGAAATTCTAGTCCAGAGTACTTTAAAACTTCACTGAAATGTGGATATGAAGATATTCTAGCGGAATTCCCATTTGCAGGACGTAATGCTGACACTACCGACCACAAAAAACAATATTCGTCATCATTTTTTACGTTAATCACGGCCTTTTTATTTTTAATATCTTTAGGTAACTCAATATATTTACCTACTGTTAATGGTGTGTAATGATTTAAATTTACTTTTAAATGTAATATCTCAAGCAAACTCCAACCTGAATCACGTTCTTGAAAATCTTCTAATTTCGTCAACAACTTACTCTCAACATTAGTCGCATACCACTGCTTTAAATTAGTACCAGAATCAATTTTTTCATTTTTAGTACCAAACGTTTTTAAATCTATCTCACCACTACTAGGCTTTATAAAATATGCACTAAATATTACATTAGCTTTAAGCATTAAGTTACCTTTTATAATTTGTTTTACTTTTATTGAAAAACTTCTGTATGCTTTTGAAAGAAATTCTTGAGGTTCCTTATAACCTAAATTTACAATCATACCTGTTCTTATTCTACTGTTAAAACAAGATTCTACATCTTCCCATACCAACTTGTTCTTTTGCTGCTGCTGACCACTCCCTACACCCGCCCCCTTCTTTGCTAATTTTGCTTTTAATTTTTTTAATAATTGCCGTTGACCCTTTAATAAACTTAAATTTGCTTCTAGCCTAAATGGATTTTCATTTTTAAAACTATGCTTACGGATAAATCGACTAACAATTAAAATGGTTTTATTTGCCAGTTTAATCCATTTGTCAGCCCCATCACTATATTTTACAATCGCTATCGCGTCTCTGATGGTTTTTATTGAGTTCGAACTTAATTCGGTAACGCTGTCTGTAGCAGACATGTTCGCACGCGCGCTGTTGTAATACTAACTCTTGCAGACAGTCGCGCCGGTCTATTTATTCATCGCCGCAACTGATAATGGAGGTCAGCGTCAGCAAAAATTCCTCCAGACAACAATGGCTTCATTGTTCCAATTATATTTTGCAATCGTGCAGATTTCTCAAACAATAGGTTTCTTTGTTCAATTTTTACCAGCTTTGCACATTTCTCAAACATGTCTGGACAAGTCTAAAGCTTCAGTGAAATAACATCCTGTTTATCTGATAATGGAGGTCAGCAAAAATTCCTCCAGACAACAATGGCTTCATTGTTCCAATTATCGTGCTGATTTTAAAACAATGGATGTCATTGTTCTATTTACCAGCTTTGCACATTTTAATCTCCAGACAACAATGGCTTCATTGTCCAATGTCGCGCAGATTTCTCAAACAATTAATTCGGTTTATTTTTTACCAGCTTTGCACATTTTAATCTCTAGACAACAATGTCTTCATTGTTCTCGAATTTCGTGCTGATTTTAAAACAATGGATGCCATTGTTCTATTTACTGATAACAACATCCTGCAAGAATGGACCTGTCTACATTCTCAAACTCCCATCTGATGCAAAATTCCGAGAAATGACGCCACCTCAACATCCGGTCCAGATTCGCAGAAAATGACGTCACCACCTAAGCAAATAAAAAAAACTTGCCTAGCCCGGGGTTTGAACCCGAGGCCGCTGATCGCGAATCTGCCACTCTTACCGCTAGACCACCCCCGCACAGAATTTGAATTTCCCGCCAAAAAGTGTCCCAGAACGCCCCTAGGTACACTACTTAACACTATACTTAAAAAATCTGGTGTGATGCACTCACACAACTTCCTTTTACAGTGATCTTATAATTAGCCAAAAATTTGATTTTTAATTTGTAAGCATTAAATTTGTCAAAAATTTTCAAAAACTGCAAATTCTACAAAAACGGTACAAAATAGAGAGTTAGTTGAAGAGACAATTTTTTTCTAGAATTTCAAGCTGATTTCAAAAATGTAATAATATACCGGGTGTTGTATTTAAAATAGGAGTTAATAAAAAAAAGAAAGAAAACAAAAGAAACCCATTTTAGAAGTATTCAACTGGAAAATCACCTATCTCACATCAATACGCATTAAAAATTTAATAAAAATATAAAGTTTTAAAAAAATCGTTAGAGTCGTTTTTGAAAAAATCGAAACAAATTGAAAAATCACAAGAGTAAACACCTACTTCCGGTTATGCGATTTTCTTCAAAAGCTTGCTGTCTCATCTACATAGTACACAAAACTTATATATGAAGTTTCAATGCCATATCTCTTTTCGTTTTTGAGATATTCTGTTCACAGACACACAGACAGACAGACCAATGAAAAAAAAATGTTTTTTGGGATCAGGGGACTCTAAAATGTGAAGATCTGGTGAAAACTCAATTTCGAATTTTTGGGGTGAATCCAATACTTCCTTTATCGTAAAAGGAAGTAGAAAGGAATATTGAACCGCTATTTTAGCTATATAGGTTATATAAAAATAACAAAAAAGTAAACTTTACACTATTTAAAAGAAGTAATAATAAATCTTTCTAGCTATGCAAAAATAAAGGTAATCTATATACAAAATCTGGCAAAGCTGTGGCGGGCGGGGGGGGGGGGGGAAGATATTTCTCAAACTATAAAAGCTACATAAATATTGTGTATAAAATGTTGTGTTTATAAAAGTTGGTAAGTACGAAGGTGGTGCACATTACTAAAATTGTTTTGATTGTACAGGGTAGCTCAAAAAAGTGTGGCGAATCAAACTGACTTTTTTTTTAAACGGTATGTCCTATATTTAGGTAACTGGAAAGTTTTGCATTGAAATACTAATAATTTTATGTCAAGTTGTATGGGTTTAATGTCATATCAACGATTTTATGCAAAAAAAATGCTGAATTGCAGGCGGCTGCTGTAAGAGAACTGAAATTGAATGAAGAAAATCGTTACCAAAAAAGTTTGCTTTTCGTGAACTACGTTTCCAGTGGAAAATGATGGTTCTGGGTATTACTAATATACATAACATTAACAAATTTAAAAATTTAAATTTTTTTTCAAATGAAAGGCCCTGTATAAATTTTTGAAAAGCGCTGTTAATGAGCTTTTTTTATGTTACTTCATACCTCTAAATTCAATTGTTTTTCATTTAAAAAATGATTTAAGCCACTTAACATGCTTCATTTCAAGAAAAACCGACAAAAAACTCCTTGTTTTATATACGAATAGACAAGACAAGTATGTATATTTATCCGAATTATAATTACTTTCACAGGCATTTTTTTCCGAGAAAGGAAATACGCACGTTTTTCGGGGAACGTGAGAGTTCTCCAATAATTCTTTTTTTCTTTAAATTAGAAAGACTTCCAAGAAGTCTATCAGTGCTGTCAAAATAATCTCCGATTTCGTTTGACAAACTTTCAATCTCATTATTAACGGGAATAGAAGTGGATGCAGTTTCAGTTTCTGTGGAATTTGTTGAAAAATCATTTGCTTTTTCTGGATTTTAAATTTCTTTTTAGAAGGTGTCGCCATTCTAAAAAATTAAGTAAATTTTGCAATAACAATTTAGAAAGCCAGTTGGGAATTGTTTTATTTTGTTTAATGCTTGTGATTTCTGTAGAATCAAGTATGTCCGTTTTCGCTTTCACGCGAAATGTTATAAAATAAGAATTGTTTTTACATATGAGTACTTAATTCTAAAATTGCAATTTTGCAGGCTTTGGCTTTGACTAACTAGTTGTACAATTTAAAACAAACAATGAAAAATGATATTATTAGCAAAATTTTAAAATACGCCGATAACTATGCACCAGGTGCAGTTCATTGTTTTGTCTAGTGGAGACTGGTAAACACTAGACAGGTCACAGAATCGACATCGAAGAGCGACGAAAACCCCACCAACGGTGGGAGGTGAGGGCAAATTTGCGCCTATTGTAAAAAAAATGAAGAACGTTGAAAAGATATTCGGCAAATTCAAATGTAAATTACGAGCGGATGCTATAAGGGTGCGTTTTGTTTATAATGAAAACAAAACAGTCAACTTTTTATCCGATTACATTTTTTAAGAGGCCCAAGGTGGTGTCAATTGACCCCATTGACACCCCCTTGGATCCGCCAGTGTACCTGACGCGAAACATAATGTGCTTCCGGTCAAATGTATACAGGGTGTAACGCTGTAACGCAGGAATCAAACAAACTAATAATTTGCACATAGATCAGGTTTTTAACCTTGATGAAAATGGGGCCCAATATATTCATTTTAGCTCATTTCTTTCAACACTTTGTAAGGTCTATATCTCACCATAGATCATACAAAGTGTACGTGGGAAAAGGGAGAAAAGAAAAAGATCGCAGGGGACTGAAGTTACAACGGAAAGGTGTAGAGATTGCCGCCGACTGCAACCATCACAAGAAACGGACATGTGCAACAGGGTGGGCAAATTTCGATGTTTTCATAGAGAATCCCTGTAAGTATAGCAGATATTGGAAAATGGCCCCCATCCTCGATCTCTGTTTTGAGGCAAAGCTTAATAGTCAAAACTAAAATTGGCTATCGTCTTTTGTTCTCGAGTTATACTTTTTGTTTTGTGACTATATTTAGTTTATTTATGAAAATAGGGAAACCCAATTTCTACTTAATTCGGGCACTTTTTTTGAAGAGCATGCAGTGGCGTAGTTAGTTTTTCAAAAAAGATTTCGAATTTCGAGTTATGCCATAAAGTTGTATTTTCAAAATTCTATTATATCATATTATTAACAGTATATACAGTGTCCGTCATAAATTTAGGCACAGACGGATTTTTTTATATTATTTATTTATCAGCAAATATTTCGATAAAATTTATCTTTTTTAAATATGATTCAAATGAGGTATGATCATACATTTTTGTAAGAGTGTAGATAGAAATGTAGTTAAAAAACAGGTTTTGATGTAACTCAAAACTAAAATTTCCAATTATTTTCAATAATGCGCCATTAAACTTACGAAATGAACAATAAAGCTTGATTAGTTTATTTTCTTGGCTTTTTTTGCATTTTCAAGGTATATTTTACAATACCTTGTAGTAATTTCTGCAGTATTCAAACAACTGTCAAAAGTGAGATTAGTGATATTTTTAAGGTTGAGTTAGTACACAGTAAAATATATTAGAAGTCACAGCCTATTCTGAGTCATGTTTAAAAGAGATATAGAGACTATAGACGTTTTTCCATCTTCTCAAACTAAGAATGAACTTGTTGAAAGCTGTTCCTTTTATATAAGAGGAAGGTTCGAAAACATGAAAATGCCTTAAGAATAAAGTACCCTTACATTTTAAAATACACAAAAATGTTAAGAAAAGTTATTTCAAATTGAAAGAAAGTGTCAAATATGAAGTTACAACCACCTATTTCGAAAAACAATTTTCACTAATTTTCTCAATTTTTTTCGTATCACCCTGTGTATTACCAAAGAGCATATGCTCTTTGGTATTACGAAAAATTGGTATTTCAAAGTTATTATCGGATACGATAAGTATGTATTGTGGAACTTGAGTTTCGCTCACTTAACAAAAACAAAATTACTTTTGTCGAAATTTGTGCTAAAAAATCTTTTTTTGTGTCTAAAGTAAAAAATGGGTATCTTGAAAAAATAACAAACGATTCGAACATCAACAAGAATTCAAAACAATTACAAATTTTGATTAAAATGTTATAAAAAATATTTACAAAAAACGTGTTTGCGTATTTTAAAAATAATGGGACATTATTTTTGAGCCATATTTTAAAATTATCGAACCTTTCCCGTATACAAAAGGGGATATTTAAATTTCGGTAAGTACATATTTAGTTTGAACAGATGCAGGGATTTTTATCAAGAATACAATTTTCTGATAAAATATAATAAAACAGTGTTTCATGTGTCCACATTTATGACGGCCATTGTGTAGCATTATAAGCAAGAATCAAACATGATTAATTCTATTAATCAAACGGTCAGTATTAGTAGTAACGGAATGCTTCTATGACAAATAATCCTTCAACAAAAAAACGAAGAAATATTAAAAACTACTTTGAAAATTGTGAGTTTGTATAAATTAGTAAAAATTAATAAATCGGTCCCACATGGTACGTAATGAGAAAAAAATCCTTTTTCGACGACTGGCATCGAAAGTAGATTTTTCTGCCACTTGGCAACAGAAAGTGGACATTCGCCGCTGAGCGAGCGTTTTCAGCACTTTGTCGTTCGCCAAGCGTTTTGGGCTTCCGCGGTAGCACAGCATATGCTGTGGCGGTAGCAAAATAGCCAGTTTCTTTGACAAGGCTTGCCATTTATTTAAATAATCGCCTCACATATCATAGACTACACGAGTAATTTTAAATTTATTGTCTATTGATATTGTTAATAAAATGAAATAGTATGATTATTTCCTATTAATAATACGTTCAGTAGTCGAAAAAATAATGTGTATATTTCGAGCTAAAAGTGCTCTTGCCGCTTTTGCACGATTGCTACAATATTCATGTGCAAGCAGCAAGAATGCACTTTCAGCTCTTAGCATACAGTCTACTATTTTCTCATGGTAGCACAGCCAACTATGAATTCCATTAAAAAAAACTAAAAATTCAAACCTTTTTTGAAAAACTAACTACGCCGCTGCATCTCATCAAAAAAGTGCATCAAGAACGTAGAAATTAGTTTTCTCTAATTTCATAAACAAACCAGATACAGCCACAAAACTAAAAGTCGAAACATCGAACTTTTGTTTATAACTCCAAAACAAAAGACGGTAGCCATTTTAGTTTGATTTTCTCGAAAAAAGAGATTGAGGATGGGTCCATATTTGATTTTCTCGAAAAAAGCGATTGAGGATGGGTCCATATTTCCATATCTCCTATTAATTTATCGAGATTTCTTATGAAAACATCGAAATTTGCACATCATGTACAGAGATCGATGCGCGCCGTACTTGAGAGGGAAGTTTCGTATAAGGTCCTTTATTATTTTTTTAAATTGAATGTTTTATACTTAGGTAGCTTAAAAGTTTTACGTTGAAATACTAATTATTTTAAATAAAGTTATAGAATCTAACGTCAACTGTGATGGAGATATTAACGATTTTATGCAAAAAAAATAGTAAAGAGCTTTACTCTTAACTGCCTTCGCACGTGGAGTTTTTGAAAATAACATTTTAAAAATAGTAAAGCAAAAAATAATTTAATGTTCAAGATGTTCACTCTGTATATGTTGCATACAAAATATGCATATTTTCGTCAAATATAAAAACCTGAGCTATGTGTAAAACATTACTTTTATTTAACTAATAGTTTTTGAGTTAAAGCAAAAATAGACAGATTTTTATTTAAGGTGCTACCTTAAACAGGGTGTTGAAAAAATGATAACATATTTTACCCACTTATAGATCTCATCAATACAAACAAAAATGTCATAATAAACATGATCCGGAAACGCTTCGTTTCCGAGATACTGGGTGTTAAAGGTTTTTTTTAATTCGTTTTTTTATGTTATCTAAAAACGCTTTGAGCGATTTTAATGACATTTTTAGAGTTTGTTTATAACTTTATGAGGTATCTTTTGGACCTATTACAATTGATGTAGTAATTCCAGGGGCGTGCCCAGGGGGGCATTACGATTAGGTTTTTGCGCAAAAAGATAACGCCCACGAGATTTTTTGCAATTTTTATATTTTTTTAAATAAAGCAACTAAAAATGCAACTTTTTTGTCTCCTAAGATTTTTTCAGATCTCGCTTCGTTTTCAAGAAAATAATTAAAGCTCATATTTTTGCACGTCTCTGAACCTGTTAAGACAAAAACTAAAATGCTTCAATATCTAAAAACCCCTTAACCGATTTTAGTGAAACTTTGAAGGTTTACTAGTGCTATTAATGATCATGTTTTGGCACATTTAGATTTAAATTATTTATTCCAGGGGCGGCTGGATTTTTTTTTTTTAAATCTTTAACACTGTATCTCAGAACAAAGCATTTCCGGACCCATATTTATTAGGACTTTTTTATTTGTATTGATGAGATCTATAAGTGCCTAAAATATTTTACCCTTTTTTTCAACACCCTTTTTTTCAACAACCTGTATACAGTGTGTTCCAGGATTGATGTTACAAGAGGTGAGATGGACTAAAAATTTTTGAATTTTATTTTAAGATTTTGGAATTAGGTCCTGCTTGGTCAAGTCAGCCTTGACAGTGAAGCGAAAACTATTTTCTTTTCAGGTAAACTATCTTTTTTGTTCACGATACGGTAACATTTTACCAAGAAAAGTTGAGAATGATAAATTATGACCCTACACAAAATTCTCGCCTGCACTTTTATAAAAGGTAATAAAAATACTTACTTATTAATAAACGCTACATCAATAGTATCCAATTCAGTATTTGTATAATATCCTTAAAAGTAGTTATCCATAACATTTATGACAGATGTTAAGTAAATGTCCCACCCTTAACTTATTTGTTTTAGGAACTTTTTGTAAGTACATTCCTAAACAAAGATGAATTTTGGCAGTAACTCATGAACTTTTGGAAATGAAATGCTACTCTGTGTTTTTAAGTTTGATGAACGGACTATATACGCTAGTTTTTGGTTTCCATGGATATCGTTTTTTCTGTGTAGTTTATTAATTTGTCCACGGTCCTGGTTTATCTACCTATATTTTTTATAATACTAGTTTTTTCTCCTTGCATTTATTTATAGGTTCTGTGTTTTTGTGTAGACTCTGTTTATCATGTTTTTTGTTTAATGTTCTCGTATTGTTATTTCAATTTTCTCGTATATTCTCAGGCCCTTTTGCTTCTATTTTCTTTTATACTAGGGCTTCATATGACACTTTTTGTATACATTTTTGTATACATTTTTTTTTGTATTATCCCATTCTGTGTTGATATCTTCATCTGTCAAATGTAGCTACCCGCAAATGTTCGTGTAGTCTGTTTTGATATAAATCTTATATCTTCAAAATTTTTTTTAGGTCGTGAGTTTGCATCTGCTAAAAAACCATATATGTCTAAATACGATATTGGTTTCAGACAGCATTCATCCACCCAACATCAACCGTTTAATAATGTCAAAAATATGTATTTTTATTTTTCACAGTTTTCGTGCTGTCGTATAGTGGTAGGTAGTTATGCACAACTTGGGAGATTAATTTCTGCTTTTATAATCCCTGTAGACGTACTGTACGAAATCCGCAAATCTGAACAGCGAATACAATACCACCAACATACAAACAGCTGAATAAGAGTGGTAGCTGTCAAAAAGTATTTACATGTTTTACAAGAAACAAGTTGTTTTGAAAGTTTGCAAATATGTCCGAAAAAGATTATGCTCCTCTCAGTGCTGCGTGTGTACGAGCTTTGCATGATAAACTGTACGAAAAACGGAAAACAGCTGCTTTAGAAATCGAAAAGTAGGTTATGTTTTGATTTTGTTTCAATGTTTTCACCAAATACAGGGTGTCTGGTTGATAGCGTATTGTCAAAAGTGAAATTTGATTTACATTGTATAACGCCTAGGAAAAAGGAAGACATTTGATATTGCTAAAAGCATTTTACCGATACAGTAGATTACTGCGATTGTCATCTCAGCTTTATTAGTATGGCAAAACTGAATAAGAAAATAAAAACAATTCATTCAAAACCTAGAATAAATAATTACAATTTGTTATAAATATTTTTAAATATTAATTGCAATAGTAGCATTTTTAGTTTTTAGTTAATAAGCGATGTCTTGGTTTAAGTACCTTTATCTACAGGGTGTCTCTAAAATATATCAACAGTATTTTACATCATCTTTTACATATAAAACTGGAAAGTTCATATCCGAAATTGATAAAAATTTTAAAGAGAATTAGTACTGAAAATATAAGAGACAGGAAGACCATTATGTGGCAAATCTAAACTAATTTTGAAAAACGGTTATTTTATATTGGTTTTAACAAATTAGTTATGTGGGTTTCACCCACCTAAAACACCCCTATTGCAAGAGCACATTAATATAAATACGAAACAGTTATTTTACAAAGTTGTTTGTTTCCCAAATATAGCCTTCTTACTTTTTTCGCTTTTAGGTAGAACGATTTTTTGTATATTTCAATGTTAACATTGGAAGGCTATAACTCTGTAGGGGTGTAAAAGTTAAGCTAGAATGCTGTAATTTTGTATATAGCATTCTCAAATTTTCTGCTTTATTTTGTGTATATCATGTTATTACAAATAAATTTAAAGATGTTTTATCGTCAGCCAAACATTTAGAATACAATAACTTTATATGTTATATGCCATTGTGTTAACATTTAATTTAATTTTAGAATGGTGAAAGAATTTGCGAATGTAAATAATACAGTGCAAATTAAAAGACTGCTAAAAGTACTTGGACAAGATTTTACTAATTCCCAAAACCCTCATGCCAGGAAAGGTGGACTTATTGGCCTTGCAGCTATAGCGATTGCTTTAGGAAAGGTAAACTTTTTATTGATATCAGTAGGTAATTAGTTATTAACCCTGCGCTGCTCGCGGGATGAACGCTGCACTCACCTTCGTAGGATTTCCTGTTCATACATCACATTTCTGCTAGTACGGACTTGTCTGAACACAGTATACATACAAGAAACGACACAGAACTGCAATTTTGTAAATATTTAGTAAAACAGTCGGGGGTGTCGTGATAGCTGGGTGTGTTACATTGAGCGCAGTGCTCACTGTGCGGTATTGGTGTTAGAAGTTTAGTTGGTTTCTGTGGTTTATGTTTTTAAGATAATTGAAGGTATTTTGCGGTTTGTAGTAATTGTTTTAATAACTGCATAAACATAATTTTAGTCGACCAAGTTCTGATAATGGATCTTAAAGAAGCACGGCTTTTGGAAATTTGGGAAGAATTAGAAAGAGAAGATGATATAGGAACAAAATCATGCAGAGATTTCAATATTAGATCATGAGGAAAGTGATGTGGATTTCGGTGAAAATCATCTTGATCGTCGGAGTGATTCTGAAGTATATGCCAATGATTCGGATGTTGTTTTTGTGGTTACAACTCTGTGTGACGAACAAGACTGCCCTAACTACATAGGAAAAGACTGAAAGACAATTTGGAAAGTTTACCGTAAGAAAAAGGTTTTTCGTAGTCGCCATCATAACATAGTTACTCGCCTCCCTGGAGTAGAGCGAGTAAAGGGATGCTAAAGGGCCTTACAACGCGTGGAGTGTATTATTTACTGAACAAATTATTACTGAAATTGTAAATTGCACTAATGTATATTTGAAGAAACTTTAAACAAGTTATGCGAGATGTAGTGAACACTAGTATAAATGAAATCAAAGCTGGTTTTGGGCTGTTGTACCAAGCAGGTGTTTTCAAATCGTCACACAGTAATTTAGACGATTTATGGAATATGGCTGGAAGTGCCCCAGAGCTTTTTAGATTAGTGATGTCTAAAAATCGGTTTTATTTATTACTTCGGGCTATACATTTCGATAATTTGGATACCAGAGATAAACAAAGAGAACTAAACAAACTAGCTCTCATTAGACAAATCTTTGATGGGTTTAACAAGTGATGCAAATTAGCCGTCAACTATCAAGTTCTTTGAATGTGCAGTGCAACGCTAAATAGCAAAGAATAAGGCATTTACGAATGAAATTTTATTGTACTGGTTGATTTTATGGTTACTTGTTGCAGGTATTAACTACATTTCTTTGTTTTAACAGCATAATTTCTTATGATATTTTCATACCGCCACCTAGAGACAAAATATTTTTTTCAAATTAATGTAAAAAATCTGGTGTGATACACTCACACAACTTCCTTTTACAGTGATCTTATAATTAGCTAAAAATTTGATTTTTAATTTTTAACCATTTGTTAAAAATTTTCAAAAATTACAAATTCTACAAAAACGGTACAAAATTGAGTGTTAGTTGAAGAGACAAATTTTCTCTAGAATTTTAAGGTGAATTCAAAAATGTAATAATATACCGGGTGTTTTGTTTAAAATAGGAGTTAATAAAAAAAATTGAAAAAAAAACAAAAGAAACCCACTTTAGAAGTATTCAACTGGAAAATCACCTATCTCACATCAATACACATTAAAAATGTAAGAAAAATGTAAAATTTAAAAAAAATCGTTAGAGCCGTTTTTGAAAAAATCGAAAAAAACTGAAAAATCACAAGAGTAAACACCTACTTCCGGTTATGCGATTTTCTTCAAAAGCTTGCTGTCTCATCTACATAGTACACAAAACTTATATATGAAGTTTCAATGTCATACATCTTCGTTTTTGAGATATTCTGTTCACAGACACACACACAGACAGACACACAGACAGACAGACCAATGAAAAAAAATATGTTTTTTGGGAACAGGGGACTCTAAAACGTGAAGATCGGTTGAAAACTCAATTTCAAATTTTTGGGGTGAATCCAATACTTCCTTTATAGTAGTAAAAGGAAGTAAAAATGTGCTGATGATTATTTAAAATTAAACAGCCTGCACTAAGATCTCTTCTAGACATGAATACAGAATGTAAGCTACAGTATGAGCGTATGAGAGATACAGAATCGCTACGAAAAATAGGTGGATACTGTATGTGATATATGGGGCCTTCAGTCACTTGCAAGAACAATCCAGTGCAGTGCAGTTATGGTCCTAGTATTGCTGTTTTTTATTTCTATCTAAATAGCATAGGTTTGCTGTAACTCAAAGACAGGAATATTGTACTTCCTGGTTTTAGACTGCATTGATATCATGTGGTCTAAGTTGCAAAAGTGTGTCTGTCTCAACGGCAATTCAGTATACGAGATGCACAATTTTATGCCGGCTACTAAAAGGGACGGATAGCGAAATATAGTATCGCAATTCGGTACGCGTCGCTCGATGCAATGCGAATGGCTCCATGTGCTTTCCATGTCTGTGGTACGTGTATGTCGCATACAGTAGAGTCCCTGTATATAGTAAGATAAGAGTCGGGCAAACGCGGTTCAATTTTTGATTGGCTACGATCCACTGCGCATGCGCAGTAATCTAAAAATGGAAATTTGAAGGGTGGCTATGGCAATGACAATTAAATGACGTACGTAATATTGTTCGATTCGACGACAAGACAAGTTTTTAGAGGTTATATGTTTACTACACCACCAAAAAAACTGCTCGTAAATTACTCAATCCGATCTATCTACTGCAAAATCAGCTGACCACCAATCGGTAAACGGTAGATACCTACCAGTGTAGTTTTCGTAAATGCATTAAGTTTACCATTTATTGACAATGTCAAACTGACAAGTAATAAAATTCATCAAAGTGACACATACTAAGGAAAACAACTCCGGCCTTGAACGCATCATTTATTTTTGGAACACTAATGGCGGCTGACATTTGTGTTTGCCCGACTCTTATATAACTATATACAGGGACTCTAGCATACAGTATCCACATCTGAAAGAGACCTAAAAGAAACACATAGAATACATAGAAATTCAAGAATATAATAGGTCACTTCTGTTATTCAGATTTAATCTGTGTATTAAATGACAATTTAATCGATTGTTGCTATATGAGTACTGGCAAAATATATATTTTTTTAATGTGAAGGAGAGTCTTTTGTATTGTTATATTGAAGTAAATTTAATAAGGGTCATATTTTTATTTAAAACTTAAAAAATGGATACTTTTGACTTACACCCGTTTTGAAACAGGACTACCAACATAATTGTAAAGACGGTTGGTTGTTCTGAGTCGCACCAACGTCACTACGTAGAATTGTATCAGCTGTGTGTTCCAAACAAGAATATTTTTATTTGTGGAAAAAATTATAAAATGTCCAAGTGTCAACGAGAGTCGTGGGATAAGGAAGAAATGGATTGCCTGTTATGTTTAGTTCGTGAAAGACAAATTTTGAAAAGTTAAATGGAAAAAAGTTCAATAAATCGAGATAAAATATTACCTGAGAAGTAGATGTGATGTATTAATCTTGTAGGTTATGGTGGTTATGTTTAGAATTTTATAATAACAGACAGCAGACAGCAGTTGTAGCGTACCAAGGTAACTGACTTAAAAACGCCTGTCGTGCAAGGGATGGTCATAAATCTACCCAAACTTGACACTAAGTGCAATTCTAAATCAACTGAAACTTGACATTAAGCGCAGTTCCAAATTTGTAAACGTCAGTGCTATTTGAAACGTGAGTGACGAATGATCTATAAACGTCAGTGCGACATATGCGAACAAAAAGTGTTAGATGCCAAATGTGATTTGTGTCGCCATCAAACAATGCAGACTAACTTGTCAAAAACGTCAAAGTATAAATTGGAAAAACAGCACGACGGATGTCACAAGCGTAGGAGCTCCCAATGACAAAAGGAAGGGTTACGTAAATATCCTTGTGACCCAAATTCAAGGCAGACAGCAATGACCAACCCTGGTCACAATACAGTCACAAATTATGGAGTATGAATGGAGCACACGCAATAACCAGAATCGTTTTATTATCGGAAGTAGCATCCCAAACTTGTCTGTCACAATAGAGCGAAGGGTGCTATTGTATCCTTTCATTCAAATAGTGGTTATATAAGCTGGAGTAGCCTAGTTTTGGACATCAGTCGTCCCAGATCAGCACGATCACCTCACGTATTTGTATTTTGTATTTGCATTTGTGTAATATTAACGAATGTGTACGTGTGGATATTTGTTTATTTCTTTAAATTAAAAATAAAGGAAGGTTATTGTTTTCCACAAACGTGTGTATTTTTATTGAACTAAATTCTACGGTAAAAATTGCTACGCATCAAATAAATTGGCAAATAGTAATTAAATAGTCATTGAGATTTTCTCATTCGAACTGTCTGTATCATTATTTATACAATATGCTAATTGTACAAATTACTGTGTTCAAAATTCTGATCAAAAGAACACATATCTCAAAAGACATTAATTAAAATGAGTTTTTATGTAATCAGCATAGTAGATACCAATGGTTAACAGCTTACAGAATCTAGATTGAAGCGCGGTGAAAATCGGACCTAATGTTAGAATCTAGTAATTTCCAAGTTTCATATTGGTAACATTTTTGACATCTATCATATTGACATTAAATTGTTAACCTTATTTAAGCTAAATGACACAATAAATCAGAGGCGTACCTAACATTGTGGTATGGCGCATTATCATTTCTTGAATATTAAATAGAATTGCGGAAATAGCAATGTTGAGTTGAACAACAAGGCAGTGCTAAATCTTCTATCCCTGATAATGATTCATTCAAGGAATCGTTTTCTAAAAAGTCATTTTTACTTTCTTCAGAACTACTACCAGTATTAATTTTAAAAATAAGTTGTGCTACTGCTATGTTGACCATTGGTTCCCGTTCTATAAATTCTTTTCGTTTAGAATGTTCGCAACGTAATTTCCACTGCTGCGACGAGAATTATTGAAAAAACTCATCACACAACGTTATTACCACGTTGAAATTAAATTTGACACATCTAGACCCCACATATTCTTTCATTGCCGCACACACCAACTCAATGAGGTTTAGATCAGGATGATAAGGTGACAATCCTATAACGCTGTGAGCCTTTCTCGAAATAATTGGTCTATTTTATGTTTTAAATCTCGGTTTATTGGCTTTAATATGATTATAAAGCTCAGGCTTCGGCGTAAAGGTTTTAAATTTTACATTTTTGTTGCTTAGCCAGTTTTTCATTTCTTGTGTCAGAAGTCGGACATTTGTCTATTTGTTTATTGTGGTATGGAGCATTATAACCACAACGCTATTGGATTGTAAATTGGGAATCATCTGGTTATTTACCCATTTTTCGTAATTATCATTATTTATTGCGTCAAGATAATCTCCTGTTTTGCTACTAGATTTCCACCGAGCATAGGCGCCTGTTAAAAATCCGTTTTCTCTACCAGCATTTACAATTATTAACATGTCTCCTTCTGAAATACATTTTCTAAGCCCTTCATTGGATCCGTCACTCCAGGGTTTTTGATGGGTATGGTTTGAATGAATATAAATTTCATCCATGTAAATAATTGGCCATCCTTCGTCTCTAACACCCGTATTCATAGTTGTTCGCCAGCGGCTCGCCGGCGAGTTGCCGGAGTTTCGTTTTGAATAGTATGTTGGCGGCACTGTACGTCTATGTCAAATTCGAGGTTATCAGGTTAGATTTTCCGTCAGTTTTGACAGAAATTGACACAAAATCTAACCCGCTAACCTCGAATTTGACATAGACGTACAGTGCCGCCAACATACTATTCATAACGAAACTCCAGCGACTCGCCGGCAAGCCGCTGGTGAACGACTATGAATACGGCTTTAAATGTTTTCATTTTTTTCAAAAATTTGATGTGTAGATGTATCTCTTTAAAACTTTTCTATTATTTTTAGTGTTTCGCCAATAAAAACCAAGTTTATGCATCTCTTTGTGTAAACTATCCAAGCTGCCCATATAATCTGTATCGGCTGAAAATTTGTAAGAATTTTGGAAACTGTGGGAACTTGTTTCTCAGTTACATGGAGATTATGTATAGTCCTATGCAAAATACAACGGTCAGCTTCGTCCAACATTATTTTCGTTGTTATACACCTTGGCTTTTTATTTGGCGTAGAAAATGAAGTTTAATGCATGCAATCATACTCTTGCTTATGCCCATTGCAACTACAACATGTTCCATAACCTAACAAATTCGTAAAAATTAGAATAAGTTTTACATTTATAAGTGAAAGTGAAACTCTTTATACCAAGAATGTAATTACTACCTCTGCTAAATTAATAATTGGAGTTCCAGCAGCAGCTTCTTGCTCCATAAATTGCAGTATATTGCTTAAAATTTCACAGCTTTGTTGACCAATAACATTAAATTTTATTTTACTAGTGAAAACCATTTTGCTTTTCAAAACAGAATTAACAACACACACAAAAATAGCAACAATAACAATAGCAGTAACAAAATAACAGAATTAACAAAATCAACAGCAATTTTTACACATTAAAGTACAAAGAATCTGTTATATGACGTTAAGTCACTGCACAAACGAAATCCCTTTACCCACCGCTACTGATTACCTGTCATTTAAAATATAACCAAACTTTGTATGTTTGACAATTACTTCTTTTCACATATTGCCAATTCAGTGAAATGAAATATGATCAAAGTGCCTTTCATGGCCTACCTTAAGCGTCAATCTAAATTCTGTAAGCTGTACATTACCTAAGACCACGTCAGCGTACATACATCAAACAAATAGAGACACTCATGCCAAATGTGGAAACCTGTCTAGAGTGCCTGGGACAGTGACTCGGGGGGGGTATTTCTAAGCTTGACTATCAGATAGCAGCACAATTTTCTACCAATCAGAGCCAGTTACTAGCTCCGCTACCAATCATATGCGATAAAGTAGTGGCGCCATCTGTTAGTACCATCGGAAAGTACCCCCCTCAGGAACCGTTCAAGGTCATTCAAATCGGTATTTTTACATCAAAGGAACCGACAGTGAGTGTCTCTACTTGTTTGATTTATGTACGCTACCACGTTGCTTAAAGAGACATTCAGCAACTCTCCAAATAAAGACAATTTGAATGCATATGCCATCTACTGAATACTTAAAAAATACAATACCTGAAAACCACAGCCTCCTGGATCAATGCGAGACTGACGTCTCTATGCGGCTTGCCGTATTTTTAGTACAAGGCGTTTTTTATGGTTTGTAGAGGCGCTACAGTTCGTTACGCTTGTGCACCTGGTTGCATATTTACATATTACAAGTTTGTCGTTTTTTTATTTTAAAAGCATACGTCCACGGCCTCCTGGAGGATTAATATTAATCCAGGAGGTCGTGCCTACGTCAAGGATAATTTATCAAAAACCCAACAGATGGCGCCAAAGTACGTTGGCCTCAGAATAACAAAAATTATACAAATGTGGCGGGCCACATAGAGACGTCCGTCTCGCATTAATCTAGGAGGCCGTGCTGAAAACACGTAACTGCTACAAATAACTCTTCATAGAGATGATAATTTTGGCTAATACCAAATGTTTTTAGGATACTTCATTATATACAGAAGAACTAATATTTCCTATAGTTGCTCGCTTCAACGATGCTGATTTGCGTGTAAAATATTACGCTTGTGAGTCATTATACAATGTTGTGAAAGTGGCGAGAGGTGCTGTGTTGCCTCAATTTCCACATATTTTTAGTGCCTTAAGCAAAATTGCTACAGATTCTGAGCAGAGTATTAAAAGTGCTTCAGAATTGTTGGATCGTCTTATGAAGGTAATAAATTTGTATGCAGTCTTTTGAAACTTCTAAGTGAATGTACATTTTCCAGGATATAGTTACGGAGAGCTCATCTTTTGATTTAGATGGCTTCATGCCATTGTTACGTGAACGAATATACACCAAAAGCTCTTTTGCCAGACAATTTGTGATATCGTGGATATCAGTGCTAGACGCGGTTCCTGACATAGACCTGATACTGTATTTACCGGAACTTCTAGATGGATTGTTTAGAATTTTGGATGACCCAATGCTTGAAGTAAAGAAAATGTGCGATACCGTGTTGGGCGAATTCCTGCGAAGTATTAAAAGTGATCCCTCTAGAGTAGATTTTGGTAGTATGATAAATATTTTGATCAATCACGCTCAAGAGAAAAATGACGAAATATTACAAGTAAGTTATGAGATTATATTTCAGCAATTATTAGTAGCTGTGGTATGGAATTAGATCATGATAACAGTATAATTCTAAGCCTGACACTATTGAAAAAAAAATTGGCAATTTTTTTAAACAACTTTGAAAATGTAACTAACTATTGGTTTTTAGAAGATATCTTTTACAGAAACTATCATTTTTTATTTGGAAATTTTAAGGTCATCATGGAAATCTATATTTCTTGTAATTGATTTGGTGAAGTTCTAAAACCTACGAAAATTATGATATTCAATGTGAAAATTTTTGAGATACTCATTTAAAAAATTGTTAAGGTATTGTTTTTCATATAAACAAATTTGAAAATTGCATCCTGATACTGGTTTGATGTGTTCAAATCTTTGTAAACCCTGTATACAGGTGTACTATTCAGATTTAGTATTATTTTTAACAAATGCCATTTTCTCTAGTTTACATCGATAACATGGATAAAAGAGTTTGTGCAGCTGTCGGGCCCAATGATGCTTCCATACATGTCTGGCATTTTTACAGCAGTATTACCATGTCTAGCCTATGACACGGATTCTCGCAGAAGTATCCTTTATTATTATTTTTATTTTTAACTCAACATTTCTGTTCATCAGCAACATTAACTGCATTATGGTTGCATGTTTGTCAATGTTTTATTTTGCACAGGGAACTGCTTCTATATCCATCATTGTTTTTAAATGCATACGTTGCTGATAACAGCTGTGTTTTGACATCTAATTTTAGGCATGCTGTGTGCATGAATAGCGGCTCTATTTCATATATTAGCAGAGTTATAAAATGTAAAATTTAAACGTAAAAAATCTCCACCATATGGGACTTTTTATCATTAAATTGTTATGGAGAAATCTAATACTAAAGCAATCATTATAGATGGTTATAGATATAACACAGGAATTGGCAATCTTTCCATACGTGTACAAAGGGGAAATGTAGAACAGCCTCAAGATCATTGAATTGTTTAAATCAGAAATTAAACTTAATCAGAAGTGTTTCCAAAAATGGGGCAAATGAAGCACTAGGAAACATTTTAAAGTTAAACAAGTTAAATTTCTTAGTAAATGAGATTTCCATAAAAGTAATTTTTCTGTGAATGTATTCATTTTACGACCATTTTCATCATTAGCCGATGGTGTAGTAATAATAATAATGTGAACGTTTGGCACGGATTTCCATCTTCCATTCTTTTTCCGTTAAGTTTCTTTCACTCATGGCTTTTCTCCAGTTCTTCCTGGGTTTTTCTCTTTTTCTTCTTCCTTGTGGTGTCCACTCTAATATCTATTTTAGTAACTTGCTGTTCATCCGTTGTACATGCCCATCAGAGGCATAGCTAGAAATCAGCAGGCTCTGTAACATAAACTGCGAAGTGGTCCTCCCACCCCCACACATCAAGATATTATCAAATAAACGTATAAAAATACAAACTCAATTTTAATTTTTTAACCAAACTAAATTTAATTACATATTTTTATTAACGTACATATTACGTAAAAAGAAGTGTAAATCATAGTTTACAGTTTACATATCTCTATAGTGTCTCACTTTAGACGGCACAACAGTTTTTTTAAAAAATATATTGATTTAAAAAAAAATTGTTCTGACTATTCAATTCACCTGTCATGTGTCAAAAAGTGACCAATGAAAATCCAGAATTCTGACGTTTCTTGACCCATCAAAAAAATATCAGTGGATATATCTTCCTAGTAGGTATTCAAGTGACTATTTTTAACAAATGCGATTTTTATTAGAAAATGTCAATATTACTGTTCTGTTACTATAGAAATTGCGTAGTTTGTTGCTAGATTTACTGAAAACTAATTTGAAAAGGTAGTTTGGTTCATTAAATAGTCACTTATAATACCATGAGTAGTCAAAGTTATGTCGACTATTTTTGCGGTGGTGTCACGAATGTCCATTGCGCTTTGGTACGATTAGGACGAGTGCGCTAGCACGAGTCCTAATCCCAAGCGCAATGGACATGAGTAGTGATACCACCGCAAAAATAATCTACTTAACTTTGACTAAGAATGGTATTCGAGGGACTATTTAATGAACCAAACTACCTTTTCAAATTAGTTTTCAGTAAATCTAGCAACAAACTATGCAATTTCTATAGTAACAGAACACTAATATTGACTTTTTCTAATAAAAATCACATTTGTTTAAAATAGTCACTTGAATACCTTCTAGGAAGATATATCCACTGATATTTTTTTTATTGGTCAAGAAACGTCAGAATTCTGGATTTTCATTGGTCACTTTTTAACAGATGACAGGTGAATTGAATAGTCCCTCGAATACCATTCTTAGTCAAAGTTAAGTAGATTATTTTTGCAGTGGTATCACTACTCATGTCCATTGCGCTTGGGATTAGGACTCGTGCTAGCGCACTCGTCCTAATCATACCAAAGCGCAATGGACATTCGTGACACCACTGCAAAAATAGTCGACATAACTTTGACTACTCATGGTATTATAAGTGACTATTCAATTCACCTGTCATCTGCCAAAAAGTGACCAATGAAAATCCAGAATTCTGACGTTTCTTGACCAATCAAAAAAATATCAGCGGATATATCTTCCTAGAAGGTATTCAAGTGACTATTTTTAACAAATGCGGTTTTTATTAGAAAAAGTCAATATTAGTGTTCTGTTACTATAGAAATTGGGTAGTTTGTTGCTAGATTTACTGAAAACTAATTTGAAAAAGTAGTTTGGTTCATTAAATAGTCCCTCGAATACCATTCTTAGTCAAAGTTAAGTAGATTATTTTTGCGGTGGTATCACTACTCATGTCCATTGCGCGTTGGATTAGGACTCGTGCTATCGCACTCGTCCTAATCGTACCAAAGCGCAATGGACATTCGTGACACCACCGCAAAAATAGTCGACATAACTTTGACTACTCATGGTATTATAAGTGATTATACCCCTCACTAAATTGTACTTTTAGGTTATGTTACTTTCTCTTCTCAGTAAAATACTAGTCGACTATGATTTAAAATAAACAGGAAAATTGAAGAAGTCGTAATAGGGATTTTTGTATTAAAAACTCTTGTTAATAAAAGTTGTTCAGAATCGTTCAAATAAGCTAAATCCGAGGGCTAGCTTCAATTGCACACGAGACAGGATACTGTGGCTGCGCCGGGTTGCAGCGCATTTTATTCGGGAATAGAGGGGGAGGCAAACAACTTCCGCCCATATAAATTTATACCGGGTGTCCACTTTCAAACTGGAACATAGAGATTTAGCATTGTATTTAACAGTTTCATGAATTCCTGCTCGCCAACCTACAGAAAATGTTTTGATATTAATGCAAAAAGAGAAAATTATTGTGCATCTAATGGTATTAAAAATTAAATTATTTTTGCCAATTTTAATTGAATAATATTAATCAAAAGTTTTCATGTTTTTTAAATATGAGTTGTCTTGACTTGAAAACAGTTGACAGCTATACTCAAATTATAGTCTGTTTTTTTGCTTTATGATTCAGAGCAGGCTTTGCTTTTGCATTTTCGTAACAGTGTAGGTAGTTGGTTACAAAGAAAAAACACTAGTACTGTCAAAAACTTATTACAACTGTCAATGTGTTATCTTATAAGCACTATTATACATAATAAAAGCTACAATTACTGAATCACTGACATTAAATAAGGTATTGCTTTATTTACGAAATTTTATTTAAACATGGTTGTTATCTAACTGTACAGAAACGCTGATTACTTTTGTTTGCAAATCTGTGTTGTAGAAGTTATTATTTATGCTAAACATATAATAAGAGGGATTAACTGTTTTTTCAACATTGCCTAAAAATGCCACCGTTCATACACTTATCATAGTAGCTGTCATTATTGTCCGAACCCAACAGTAAGTCACACCCTGATAAAAATCCTGATGTGCATCCTGCATGCAAAATAGTATATCTCTTTCCCTCCGCCTTAACTTTAGATGAATTACTTTTCAAGTCTGTGTCGTGGGTCTACCTATGCAGACTGGTTCCATTGCGAAATATCCAGTTTCATCCAAAAACAGGAACATACATTTTTCACTAGAATTTCGAAATTATAAATATTTCTTTAAAGAAGTATTCGTCGCCGAAATTACATGATTCTTCTCACAAACCAATTTTCTTCCATTCACAATTTTGTATTTATATCCCATATTTTTTAATATGTAGTATAATTTTGAACGAGTCCTGATATAATTTAGTTCCTCTCTTGCACATCGCAATAAATTATCCAAAGTAAAAAAATTGCAAAGAGTCTTAATATCCTCCCTGAAACTATAGTCCTGCCAAGTTAAAGATTCTTTTTCCTTTTTCATATTGTCATCCGGTTGTTGCTGGAGTTGTGATTTTGCTTCATTTAGAATATTAAACAGAGTTGCATTCAAAATCTAACATAATAACAAATTGTAAGAAATTTTGTAATGGTTTAATTATTAATACTTACATCAACGATTTGACTAACTCTTCCAATGATGGCTGTTTTACTTAATTTACCATTGATATCTTTTATATTAGTAAAACAGAGCTTTATAGCTACTTTAGCTTTACTATGAATGCTGCTTTTTCGTGGCATTTTATTAAACGTTATTGAAGTGTCATCGTGACAATCTCGGGACCTTGATTTTGACGTTGGGTATATTTTGTAACCAAACTGTTGTACACTGCTAAAATAATATAAATGCAAGGCCTGCTCTGAATCATAAAGCAAAAAAACAGACTATAACTTGTTATTTGATGACATTCAGAGTTAGTTCAGTATTTTTTACTTTATACAATGAACGATTACTCTAACGAAGAGAGAGTTTGTATCGTAAAACATATTACAGTGAAGTTAGTTTGCGTAGAGTGAGTGATTAATTTTCTGTAAATACATTTCTACTTTCTTCGTCTGGTTCAAATATTTCCTGATGACATTGCGGTTTGTATAGATGATATCAGTGCTCCTTTAATGTCTTAGATACCGCCGATTTTTACATATTTAATTCACGACCATTTGGCATGTGCTGTATTTTGGGTCAATATTGATCAATTTCAAAACACCTTCCAATTCCCTGCGATTACCTTTACTAAAATTTCATTATTGACATTTTTGTTAAAGCTAAAATTAAATAATAAATACTAACCACCTCTAGCTTCTGATTCTACTTAAATATTAGCAGTTTCTTGAAATTTCCGGACATATTTGTGTATTGTAGATGCAGACGGTATTTTATTATTATCAAATTTTACGGAAAACAAATCACTCACTACGCAAACTAACCCCACTGTAATATGTTTTTACGATAAAATCTCTCTCTTCGTTCGAGTAATCGTTCATTGTATAAATAGTCCAAGAGCCAGCAACGGATTTCTTACAGTATTTTTAACAAGTCTGTAACTGTTTGGAAGGTCCCTTTGAATATACTGAGAAGGAAACCCGAAGTCTGGCAAGCCTGCGGTGGTGGTTTTAGCCCCCTTGCGTCCTTATAGGGCGGAAAAAAATAATGTGTCAAAACTGACACAAAACCTAGGAATAATATGTTGGTAACACTGTAAGTCTATGTCAAATTCGAGGTTAGCAGGTTAGATTTTGCGCCAGTCTGTGTCAAAACTGACAGAAAACCTAACCTGGTAACTTCGAATTTGACAGACTTACAGTGCCACCAACTTATTATTGACACGTTTGAATTTCCACAGCCCGCTGAGGATCCGTTTTTTTGGATCTCTCGATATTTTACAGTAAATGGTTAAGTTTATTATGCAAATTTATGTGAATCTGGGGTAAACTTACCACCGGCGAAAGCGTCTGTCAATCTTTTTACTTACATAAGATATGATTACTTTAACATAGCAAAGAGCCAGACTTGTTATTATACATTTTTCTTATTATTGTTTTCCATCCTTCAAGGACCCAAGGGGGCCAAAACCACCACCACAGGCTTGCCAGACTTTGATTTCCCTAATCAGTATATTCAAAGGGACTTTCCATACCAGTTACAGACTTGTTAAAAATACTGTAAGCAAACCTGTTGCTGGCTCTTGGACTAAAAGTAAAAACTACTGAACTAACTCTGAATGTCATCAAATAACAAATTAATTTGAGTATAGTTGTCAACTGTTTTAAAGTCAAGGCAACTCATATTTAAAAAACATGAAAACTTGATTAATATTATTCAATGAAAATTGACAAAAATAATTTAATTTTTAATACTATTAGATGCGCAATAATTTTCCCTTTCCATTGATACCAAAACATTTTCTGTAGGTTGAATTGGCGAGCAGGAGTTCATGAAACTGTTAAATACAATGCTAAATTCCTATGTTCCAGTTTGAAAGTGGACACCCGGTATAATACACTTTTTTTTGAGGGCATGAGTGCTGTAGGGGTCCCCCTGGCCCAGAAATAGCAGTAGCTACGCCCCTGATGCCGATACTCCTGATTTAAAGACTAAAAACATATCTTAAGTAATAGGTTTAAGGTGACTTCCAGTATTAGCCAGTTCTGATTTTTTTTTAACAAAAATTGCCAAGAATTGAAATTTTAAGTGAGATCAGCCAAAAATTCTGACAAGATATATAATTCTCCATATTTTTCTTTTAATTGTAAGTAGATGAAAGACCAATATGATTTATCAAACAGAACATAAAAAATATAATATAGGGAAGATATAATAATATATTTAGGACAATTAATCTTATGCAATAATATACATTTTAAGAAAATCAAATGATAGTTTGATTGATTTGGTTAGTTGAAAGCGAAATTTGAAGAACATTTTGCTTCTAAGCTTTTAAGTTCAAATATTTATTTTAAGCATAATAACAGCAATAACTTAATAATGACAAAGAAAAATAAAACTTATTATTTTATTAGAATAATAAAATGCATACATACTACAATCAAAAACCAATTTTACATTTTCTACACTCACTCTTCCGCTATACCCCTGCAGATGTATTATAATTGATAAGGACGTTGTTTTATTTTTGGCCCAAATATGTACGCAACATGTATAGAAATATTCGTTGAAATGTAAAAAACATCACATTTTTTCAGCTATTTATTAACTACAATGCCATTGCCATATCAGTAAAATAGTTTCGCTAATGTGTAATTTTGCATTTTCACGTAACTCCCATAATTGTTTCATCTATGAATAACAAATGTTCTACATGTAACTTTCCGTTACTTGTAGGACAGTTGGTGCATGTCCTTTTCTTTCAAAATATATTATTTGTTCGATTCAATTAGCATATAGAATTTAATATCATCTCTGTTTTTGCCCAGAATATACAGGGTGAATCATAAGTATGGTCATTAAATTTAAGGATAGTTAGTTGATATCAAACGCTTTTGCATAGTAGACTATCAGCCACTAATCTGACGTTAACTTTAATTCGCTGTTAAAATAAACAACAGCGCAACAAAATTTGTTTACTAATGAATAAAATCTCATAAGCACTAATGTTTTGATGCGCTTTTGTTTATTTTAACAATGAATTAAAGTTAACGTCAGATTAGTGGTCTTTATAAAACCAGCCGTATATGCCAAAAATAATAATCCCACAAAAAATTAAAACATTTAATTGTTTAAACTGATTGACAATCGCAGGAATGAATTTCCATAAACTTAATTTCGCACAGGTGTTTGCGATAGGATCGAATTTGGATAAAATGCAGAAGCAAAAAACGTTTGTGTATTTTAATCGCATTTGGTGCATTACGTGTTGGTGGTTAATGTACTCTTATCTGATTTACCTAATAAAGGTTTCGGTGTTAGCCAGTGGTTTTCAAATGTTTCAAACAGACCCTAATGCGAATTTTGTTTGTATATACAATTATTTTATAGTGCAATGTATTTCTACTCAAGTTAGTATCCACCCACTTTAATAACCAAACGTATGGGTCACCCTGTATTAGCAAAAACTCAATTAATCAGTTGAAAAAAACTTTTTTGGTGTAATGTACTGCCTCCATTTTTTATAGAAATCTTCCGCGATACATTATGATGATGTTTTACTCTGTCATGCCAAAACAAAATTCCCAAAGCGACCGCCGACATTCGTTTGATTTTTTATATTCATATCATTTCACTTTGATTTTATTTAATGTAATTTCATGTTTTTTATTTCATGAATGCTTCAACATTTATTGTGTTTGTTTTTGAGAATCCCAAAGTTTCTATGTGTGATTTGTTGTTATTGAAGAAAGATTAGTTCCGTCTCTAGCACTAATTTGACTACTAATCGTACCTATATGGTGTAGTACTTACAATATAAATTTTAAAAAAAAACTATTAATTTTATGTTAAAAGTAAATTTAGTAAAAAATACTATATTGATGTATATATTACACATATTTTTTATAATTCTGCTAAAATATGGTATTCTAGAGTCAATGTATATTATATGTCAACGCCTATGCTACCTATTTTACATTGTGTTGCTTTTATTATGAAAGATAAAATTTAAAATTAATAACTAATCCTTACCCTAGCTGTATTTGCTTATTTTCTCCAACAAACTTAATTAAAAACAGGGAGTAGGTGGCTTATGTTTCAAAAAAATATTTATTAAATCATTTCTGGACTATTTTTAAGACAGTTTCGCGCAATAGTAATTTTTGTATTAAGTGCGTGAAGTAAGCGTTTTTGTGCGTGAGAATGCCACTTTTTTGACGAGGCGCCAGCAACAATATTTTTTCTACAACCGTCAAACAAGAATATCAATATTATTTCGTGACTTAGTGCGCGAAAAAATTTTACGCTCGCTCTAGTGCGCGAAATGCATTTTTTCACGTTGTCAATGGTAACGTAAATAAATATCCCATTAAAAATGACAAACTTCCCGCATTGATAGCGTTGCGCGAATGTCCCCTTTTTTTGACGGTTGTCAAAAAAATCCCCTTTTTTTGACGGTTGTCGAGACAAGTTGTTTTTTGGTTGGTATTAACAGTTTATTGCATCAAAATGTTCGTTCATAACCCATTATACAATTAATCAATTAATCCGAAAGCTTTTTTTAGATGTGAACATATCAGAATCTGGTTTTCTTTCCTTTATATAAGTCAGTAGGATTGGAAAATTTTATCTTTTTGAATGAAAGAACCATTAAATATTTATTTGTTGACATCTAATATATAAACTGTACTGTATTTTTTGGTTGTTTATTATTGAATGCTAAGTTTCTGTATTCCTTAACTTTTCTTTTTCTATTAATTTGTCCATTTGGGATTGAAGCTATAGCGGCTGCACCTACCCAACAGAGGAATGAGTGTACTTAAAGACACTAAGGATTGTAAATTGGGTGCAATATGCATGTACTCATCTTATAGCGTTCTACATATGCTACGAAATTGAAAATGGTTGACAACCGATGTTTGTTTTTATTCTGCCTTATAAGTCCAGTAACAGGGTACAAAAAACGAGGTAGTATAAATTTTTGGTTATGTTTGCGAGTTCCGGGTCCTAATTAAAATTCCAAGTTTTCCAACATTTTTGAGCCGCCGCTCGCACCTCCATCTTGAAAAGATGGCGCTCAAAACCGGTTTTTTTCATTATCTGCTTACCAGTACATTCGAGGATAAAATAGGTATTGTCAATATTATAGAAGACATAAAATCCTACAACTTTTGTTTGAAATATTTTTTTGTAAGTGAAATAAATACCGAGCTGGAGTGCTAGAAAGTGGAGGGAATTAATAAAAATTTCTATAGTGCTCCGTTTTGAGCTTATTTTTTCGTGGTATTTATTAATTACATATTGATTGTAACTGTTTCGTGTTTACTGGTTTTCACATCATGAGAAAGTTTTATAATGTGTGAAGAGTCAAATATATTAGTCAAACAGGCTGCCGAAGATACTGACCTGTTGATCTTTAACACTGCCAATTTCTACTCCACAGCAGTTGATGCCGTTATCATCGGCAAAGACATTGATCTTCTGATTCTTCTAACAATATTAGCGCCATTCAACAGTACCTTCGGAAACCAACATTCTACTTTTATATGCAATTAGTGGTTGTGATACATTTGCTCTTTTAACTCGGGTAAAACAAAAGTTATTAACATCATTCAAAAGTACTCAGAAACCAATATAAACCAATGTTTATTCTTGGATTAAACAGGTATAAATTTCAATTTCAAAATTTACAAAATCCAGTTCAAAGTTTTAAACGCAATTCTGCTTTCATAATCAGCCGGTTTAAATGCCGCGAACGCCAGTAAGCATATTATGTTACGACATGACCTAGAACTTCGAGTTCAGCGTAACATACTTGCAGATAATGCGGAAACAACACTGGCTTAATGCTGATAGATTGTTATGAAATATTATATCGCCACAGTAAAATATACTTTGTACTTTGAAATCATAGTAAGTAAGCAATTATGTTTTATATAAATAGACCATTTATTTTTGTAATAAACCAATCGACATTGACTGTTTGATTCAATTTCATCGATGCTACTCTTTCAAGCCAAGCCTGCGTTTCAGGGTAGCATAATTATCGTCCCTTTAAGTGACATTGACTACATTGTCTTAAAACAGGGGTGCAGTCTCACCTTGTGCTTAAAATATTAGGGACAAGAACCAGTGCAAAGTAACAGAAACCTGAACCAGCCTCCAGGCAATTCTGTTCACCAACTTGCTAAAGAACTCAAAGTAGAGGACACAAATCTAGAAAAAATACAGACAGGAGAATGAATAATTTCTTGTCGTTTTGTATGGTGGTGGCGGTTCTACCAACAAGTGATAGATGCTGCACGGTATCACGCGTTCAGGACGTACCACCTAGTCAAAACATGGTTTGGAATTGAAGAAAGTCTACATAATTGTGATTGGAAACGCAAGAATAATGGGCTTATTGCAGTGACAATTACGAAAAATCCAGTTGGATTGTGGCGTTGCTCAATATTACATCATATTTTTATATTTAGTGGTTATACACCCCAAAGAAGTAACACCGCAAGAAACTGAGCTTTCTAGATCATTTATACGGGTGTGATCAGTACCCATCTACTACTTTACTCAGAAATTTCTTTCCACTTTTTTTATCCATCACTTTATTCTTCCACTCTTTAATACCAGCTCTTCCAGGATCTTCTGTTTCTTCTTTTAACCATGTCGATCTTGGTTTCCCCTTTCCTCGCTTACTACCTGGATTCCATTTTGATATCGAGAAAATTGTTTTGTCTGTGTCGGCTCTCCATACGTGACTCGACCATCGCACTCTTTGTTTTTTTATTGTCATTACTATATCAAAGTTCATTCTACTTCTGTATTCGTTTTCTGCTACCCTTATAGGTCCTAGTATCGTTCTCCAAATTTTCTTCTCCAATATTCTAAAATCTTCTTCCTGTTTCTTTGTCATTGTATTTGTTTCCGTCCCATACAATACTGTTTTATTATTGTTGTTTTATATATGTTTATTTTTGTTTTCTTTCCAAGTACTTTTTTTGTTCGCTTCAAATGTTCTATTTCCTGTGATTATCCTTCTTTAATTTCCATATCTTCATTTCCATCACTTGATATCATAACATAAATTTACTTACAACTGCAAATTCAAGTCCCTCTATCCTGATATTTTGGTTATCCGTTTGTAATTATTGTCTGCCTATTCTCATTATTTTTGTCTTTTCGACATTGATTGTCAACCCCATTTTTGCTCCTTCCTGTATTACTTCTTTTAACATCTTTTTCATTACTATACGGTTTTTTGCCACCAATACTACATCATCCGCATAAGCTATAATTTGCCTACCAGATGTTTTTACTGTACTTTTGTAAATTCTTCTAAGAACGTTGTCCAATGCAAAATTAAAAAGCACTGCGGATAGTGAATCTTCTTGTCGTACCTTTTTATTTGTTTGAAATTCCTCTGTTTCGCTTTTTTACGTTTTCACACATTGCTGTTTTTCTCGTCATCTTTATCAACCTTCTCAGTTTAGCACTTATTCCCATTTCTTTTAATGCGTTCATCAACTTCTTTCTATGGATGTGGCACAAAGTATAGCTGCAGAAAAGCTGAGTTGAAGTGCTTCATTGTCTGTCAATTTTGCAATGAACAATCATGCGAAAATATGCCAGAAGTCATGATCGACGACGACGAAGAATAAGAAGAAGAGCCGTTCAATTGGTGGTAAATTTTTCAGGACTCTAGGAATGAAGAATCTCAAACCGACGACAGCAACATTTTTTATGAGGAAGTAGATATGAACCAACCTGAACCATCAAATCGACAAAAAATGTAATAAAACCCTTCAATTACAGCTATTAGTGGATTAGACCTCAGTCAACTCTTCCTCCTGGTGGTGTGGAAACGAGTTAACAGCATCTACTTAGTAGTTACTAGAAATGGAAACAGCCAATATGTAATTAATAAACAATAATCGTGAAAAAATCATCGCAAAACAGAGCATTGTTGAAATTTTCGTTAATCCTTTCTAATTTACACCACTGCAGCTCGGTAGTTACGTCAATCACAAACATTTTTTTCAAACAGAAGTTGTAGGAAATGTTCGTTTCTACAATATTTATAATAGGTATGTTTGTCCTAGAATGCACTGGTAAGAAGATAATAAGCAAAAACCAGTTTTGAGCACCATTTCTTCAAGATGGCGGCTCGAGCGACGGCTCGAAAAGTTGGAAACTTTAAATTTTCATTAGGACCATGATCTGCTAAACATATTCGAAAATCGAAACTATCCGAGCTTTTGCAGGGTAAAACTATTCTGCTACTGTACAGGGTGTCCGGATAAGGGTACGGAGTGGCTGTATGTGGACAATGGTAAGGCCTAGAGGTTTGGGAAAAAAATCCTTATGAATAAAGTGGGCAATACAAATTTCTGGAAATTAGTTTCAAGTTCGTAATTCGGCAGCTAGGGGGCGTAACTGTTATGAAGGAACATAAAAGTTACGCTATCTAGGAAAGTTACACGATGAGCTATAACTTTGAAAACATCATTTGTTAGCTTGCCCAATACCGCAGCATTTTGTTTTGTGACATTTTTTCGTATCTGTCATAATAAGGGAAGGGGAGGCCAATACATTTTTCATAATTTACATTTTAATACCTCCTGAACCATTCAACCGATTTGAATATTTTTGGTCTCGTTTGAAAGAGCATTTTATGGTCTTTTAAAAGACATTTTTTGTTGAGTCCTTTAGTTTAAAACAAATTAACTAGAGGGCGTTATCTGCAGCGATTACACATTTTTGCTAGTTTTGGAAAAAAGTTTAATGGGACGGTATTATTTTCTTGACAGATCCTCAGCCATCATAAAATTAGCTACATTTTAGTGAAAACCGCATCGGGATATCTCCATCCGTTGTCGATTTACAGGAGAAAATTTAAAAATTCGAGTACCTCAATCGGATCAAGTCACCTTAGCGAGCAAAACAAATCACATAGCCATGGTAAACGACGTAATTCTACGATTCAACTTTCTCCCCACTTAGCACAAAATTGTTAACACGTCGAGCCTTCCTTCACACTTTGTCCAGGCTTAGGACTGGTTCAAAACTAGTTTTGAAGCATGTTTAGAGGCCAACGGGCCAACAGAACATCAGTAACAACATTCAAACAAAATAAGCACAAAACACTTACAATTATTCAAAGTTTAGCCACAAATAGCTCACAAATGTTCAAAATGTCTTCCATCACTCTCGATGCATTTATTTAATCTAATTTCGGTAGAAAAAATTACGAACTTGAAAATAATTTCCAGCAATTTCTATTGCCCACTTTATTTATAAGGATTTTTTTCCCAAACCTCTAGGCCTTACCATTGTCCACATACAGCCGCTCCGTACCCTTAACCGGACACCCTGTACTATATTCAATGCTACATTAATGCGGCAAGGATATAAGTTAGGTTAAGGTCATGTGGCAGTCAATCATTTTCGATTCCTCTGTATATCTCTGCATGTGCACTTTTAAGTTAATTGGTGTAATTTATTGGTTAATCACATATTTATATGTACAACAATGTGATTAAGAAATGTAGTATCAAAAAGCTCTCCAAAATTGATCTTTACAAACAACACCAGTTTGGTTATGTGTGTTGGACATATAGGGCCGGTTGCAGAAAGCTATGTTAAGTCTGGTGTTAGCTAACATCGCGTCAAAGTGAACAAAAACGAATCAAATCTCAAATGCTTATGGTAACGAATACATTAGTAAACAAAATTGGATGCGATTTTGTTCACTTTGACGCGATGTTAGCTAACACCAGACTTAACATTGCTTTGTGCAACCGGCCCATAGTCCATTTACTTGACATCTGCACCACAAAGCAACCACTAATAGAGCGATTTCTCCCATAGTAAGCTTGTATAAAAGTTTCAGCGCCCTACAACGGGTGGGCCAGAAACTATTCCAGTAAGGCGGCAAAATTTAAACGCCATTACTACGATATTTGGATTAATCAAGAATATGCCGTCAACACCAATACAAATTTTGCATATACCTAATTTGCCTTTATCAGAATCTCGATTTTAATGTTTTGAACCGCATAAATCGGAATATACAAAATCTTTATAGGTTCTGAAGTTTACAATAATTATGGAAAATTCAAACAAAATATTTGCGAATAACAAATATATTTTAAGTAATTCCAATAGCAATATTGTTTAATAAGTATTGTCAATCTTACAATAGTTGTACTCAATTGCAACAATTTACTTTGGTTCAAAATGCTTTTCATTCACGCATTTTAATTGATTTGTCGGTGTCAGCTTGACGTACGAGTTTACTATTTACGCACTTTTCAAAAAGCGGACATGTGACACCAGCGCCTCCTGACGGGTGGGCCAAGCTCTAACAATTATTTGATTTGACAGATGCATTCAGAAAACGTTTCTATTAGTAGGTTTTTTTATGCCTTTGGGAAATTTGTGTCGCCTACACTAAATCGGCACAATTTGAAACAACACTTCTTCACATATCGACGGATCATTAATTATAGTTTGGTTTACAACCTTGCCGAGTGGCGACACTAGCACCCTCCGACGGGTGGGCTAGTCCCTAACAATTATTTGACAGGTGCATTTAAGAAATTCCTCTATTAGTGGTTGCTTTGTGATCTGCACTGTCAGTGTCAAATTTTAAAAAAATATCTTGACTATACCTCAAAAATAATGTGTTTTTTATTAAGACTGTACAGTAATTTAATTGTTTAAATGTGAAAAATAGCAGTTGTGCCAACATAATGTGAGTTTGACAGTGCAGATGTCAAGTAAATGGACTATAGTCACTATAAAATTTGCTACATATGCTTATGTGTATTTATTTTATCAGATGTTTGAAACATTAAATTTGCTTTCCCGCTTTTCTCTAAATATATTTCTTTTTCATCTTTTGGCTTCAAATTTTCAGTATCAATTAAGGAAACATTCTGAAAGGGTAGGGTAGTTGTTGATGTTTTATTTTTAATAATACATTTCATTATTTGCATCAAAAACTTCGTTACTAACATGGGCATAAAACGAACCCGTTGTCACACCAAAAGCTTAATGGTTAAGTTTATAGTGTATCTAATTATTCAAAATTTGTTTTAATGTGTTATTGCTTTCTGTGCTGAAATGTTTTCAATACGATAACTACATCAAAATGAACAATTAAGTGATCGAACATTATGTTGAATTTCGAAAGCTTATATGGCCATCGCCACTATGTAACAAAGGACTTTTGAGTTTGGATCCTGTCACTGTTGAGATAAAAAGGCTTATTGTAAGAACCTGAAGATGTCACTTTTCCTTTTACTAAGCTTCCTATTTCAGATTTCGTAGTCTAAATCTAACAGTTTTTATCAGAGCATGGTGAAATGTCTTCAAGTCTACGTACCCTTACAGGAAAATGCCTCTCTTCTACTTATTTTCTATTCAAAGGACAGTTCTATAAACAAATCTCTGGTACGGCTATGGATTTGCCTCTTTCACCTGTCATTGCCAATGGTTCTTTATTCAACCCGTCAAAACCTTGGAACTGGAATCTTCAAAATGCAAACCCAAGATCTGCTTTCGATACTTTGATGGTACATTTATCATTTGGTCAAATGGTAACGACATTTTAACCATCTTCTTAAATCATCTCAATAGTCAACATCCAGACATCAACTTTATCATGGAGATAGAAAGCAATGGTTGTCTTTCTTTCTTGGATGTACATGTTTCTCACAAGTTTCAATGGCAAACCTACACATGCTGTGTATCAGAAGCCCACCCACACTAACCACTATCTACATGCCGATTCCCATCACTATCACTTGTACACCATGCTTTTTTCGTATCTCAACCCCATAACATCCACACTGAACTGAACCAATTGCCATCACCATCTGCAGCCATCCAAACCGCAGAGAACCAATCATTCTGCAGTGATAGTCTTTCTTCCCTATAACCACCAAGTCACTGATTGCATAGGAAAGTATCTTCAAAAATAAAAACTTTAAAACGGTGTTTAAACCTTCATGTAGAATCTCACAGATTCTCCCTTCACCCAAGGATAAATGGAACACCATGTCATCAAAAGGTGTTTACAGAATCCCTTGTACAGTGGTGAAGCAGGACACTTAGCAAAAATTCTTATCTCTGAACACCTGCATTATCTCAGATCAGGTCTTGTATTATCATCAGCAATCACTGAACACTAACACTCTTCCTACTATGTAGAAAGTGCTCGTTTGTGAACTTCATCTCTGGCGTGGTTGATACGTTGAGTTATCTTGTTCTTTTGCGTCTTACTCCTACTGATATGGTCCAAACCCAAAAATCGTTTGAACATAGTTTAGCTATGTAAGCTATGACAACTTTAACCTTTTGTTGTGACTATCGGTTTGAGCAATGTAGAGGGTTACTTTGGTGTGGGTGTAAGCCTGTAAATTTATCGTTGTGTTTGTAAAATATTTTATTGATTTTTGTTTTTACCGTGTGTTGGATTTAGTGTAAAACATTACTATAGAAAGCTAATGCATACTTAGAAATTTGTGTGGCACCGATCAGATCCTCGAAAACTTGCAAGGTACAGGGTGTTTTCTCAAATTTTGACAACTTCTAGCAACATTATTATTCCAGATAGAAAAAAAATTGTTCAGATAAAAATTGTAGGGTATCATCCAAACCGTCCGAATTTGCTACTTAAAGAAACAACGGAGCATCACGGGTGAACTTTTTGACTTATTGTATACTTTTTTTTAATGAAACGCCCTATATATTATGTGTTTATTGGATAACGCTTAAAATTCTCTTTTCAAAAATATATAAGTTGCCTATAATTACTTCATTTGTTGTTGAAATATCCGCTATTAAAGAATCAAAATATTACTAATTTACTATCGGCCGTCTTATGAAGGTCACTAATCTGACGTTAACTTTAAATCGCTGTTAAAATAAACAAAAGCTCATCAAAACGTTGGCGCTTATGACATATTATTCATTAGTAAACAAATTTTTATGCGCTTCTGTTTATTTTAACAGCGAATTAAAGTTAACGTCAGATTAGTGGCCTTCATAAGATCGGCCGATGGTAAATTAGTAATACATATTTTAATTCTTTAATAGCGGATATTTCAACAACGGATGAAGTAATTATAGGCAACTTATATATTTTTGCAAAGATAATTTTAAGCGCTATCCAATAAACACATAATATATAGAGCGTTCCATTAAAAATAAAGTATACAATAAGTCAAAAAGTTCACCCGTGATGCTCAATTGTTTCATTAAGCAGCAAATTCGGACGGTTTGTATGATACCCTACAATTTTTATCTGAACAATTTTTTTCTATCTGGAATAACAAAGTCGCTAGAAGCTGTCAAAATTTGAGGAAACACCCTGTGCAGTGTAAAGAAACCGAGTAAAAATCGATCCCACAGTAAAATAAGTACCCTTATTTTTAAGCCTGGAAAATATTTGTAAAAGGTTTTGAAGAATAGAAAAGCAATTATACAGGGTGTAACAAAAAATGGTGGGCTAACTATACACAGGCGGCTTCTACGACTAAAAATAAGAAAAAAAGTTTATATAATCATATGTTCTAAAATGGCTCGTTACTGAATTACAGCTACTTGAAGTTTTTCAGTTTTTTATTCAAAAAGGTAACAGAAAACGGAGTTGTTTAATTGAAATCATAATAAATGTTGTTTAAAATGACCTCCACGGGCAGCAACACACTGCTGAGCTCGTCGGATCATGGACTGCCCCACGAGCTCATAAATTCCTGGTGTGTTCCGAATTTGCTAGTATCCGCCTTCCACTCTCTGTCAAAGATCCCCAATGTCTTGAACTGGAGTAGAATACACCATAGATTTTAAATGTTCCCATACGTAAAAATTGAGAGGATTTAGATCGGGTGACCGTGCATGCCACGCTACAGGTTCACCAGGACCAATTCATCTTCCAGGATATGGTATATTTAAAAATTAGCGTGCTGTGTAACTGAAGTGAGCCGGTGCAACGCCATGCATGAACCACATGCGCCTTCTAACATCTAGTGGAACAGCTTCCAGCAAACTTGGTAAATCATTTTGTATAAAATACCGATAATTCTGGCCAGAAAGTTGTTGGGGTAATATAATAGGACCAATGAAGAAGTCGTTGATAATTCCTACCCACACATTTAATGAAAATTGCTGTTGATGCCTGGTCTGCATAATGGTGGCATGAGGATTTTCTTCTTACCAATGATGTAAATTGTGCAAATTGATGATACAATCTCTTGTAAAGCTAGCTTCATCAGTAAAGAGCTTAGATGACAAAAAGAGAAGATCGGCGGCACACATTTCTAACAACCATGCACAGTCATTTTCACTAAGTCCCTGCATGTACTCTTTGCACGTGGTACGGATAAAATTGATTGCCTTGAAAATTTGCTACACAGTCATGTGATCGACACCTTCCGCTAATACAATCCTTCGAGTTGCATCACCTGCATTTTCCTCAACACGACCAACACACGTTCTTCCAAGTTCAAAGTTTTTGTAGTTCGTGGTCTGCTGTCATCTCGGACTACCGATTTAAAAGATCATGTTTCCCTTAATCTAATATGAAGCTTTTAGAATGTTTTCTCGTTTGGTAAAGGTCAGTTTGGAAAATGGTCTGCGTAAAGTCTTCTTGCTTTCGCCCTATTGCAATGTGCCAAACCATACATTAAATGCATGTCAGACATCTCTTCGAAATAAAAATCTGCTATTTTGTACAATTAATTAGAAAACAATACTAACGATTTAAATGACTTAACCAACTGTCACGACTCAAAACAAGAAGCACGGATTACCTACTTGATAATGGTCTGTAAAGCTTAAATGCGTGTAACCAGTGAATTTTTTAAATATACTGCTGTAACTCAGTAACGAACCATTTTAGAACATATGTTTATATAAAATGTTTTTCTTATTTTTACTCGTAGAAGCCGCCTGTGTATAGTGAGCCCACTATTTTTGTTACACCCTGTATAAAAAATATTGTACTTTATGTACCATCTATTCAAAAGAATTGCAAATGATTGTAAATATGGTTAAGTTTTCTATTTTTGCTTAGAAAGTTTTGCTGTATTTGAATAAACGAGGCTGCTTAACATTTTTTATCGCACTCTGTATATTATTAAGTTTTCGTGGTCTAATTGGTGATATTACTGTTACTAAGTATGCACTAACTTTCTATCAGAATAATATTTAGATTGAAACCATCTTATTTGTTACAAAATGTATTGATCACTCTATACATGTTCAGTTATCAATTGCTGAATTTCCGTGATTGCATTTTGCAGTAAGCTTATAAATAACTACATAATGGAGTACTTATGTTTTATTATCATGATACTATGAATTTCTATTATTCAATTAAAAAGTATTTAATCAAGCACAAACGTGTATAATCTCTTGGACTTGCGTTGCTTATGTTAAAAACAATTTTTGGTATGAACAACTGAATCGTAACATATATTTTTAAAGTTAAAAATATCACATCTTGTACTGAAACTATTTGATAGAATATTTTTCCCAAAGGATTCTTGCCATTTAAAATACAATATGTTGTTGGTATATCAAGGTCATAATACAAAAAAAAATTAATCGTATCACCTCGAGAACAGTGGCGCCTGCCTCATTTGCCTTCAAATATGCTTTGGGAAGACAGCTTTATTCTAGCACCCCTTCCACTTCTTGAAGCGATTTCCGTACTCACGTTTTGGAACAACCATAGTTACTTTGTAGCATTGTTGTTGATCTACTTCATATCCACAAATCGCTTTTCCTTCAGGAGCGATTTCAATTCTGGCAACAAGTAGAAATAGTAGGAAGCGATGTCTTGACTTCAGTAATGAGATATTTTTCCAAAAAATCCTGCATTCTGTGTGCCGTCTTAGTGAAGCTACTAGTCACTTTCCCAGAAATGAGGCGCGTTTCTCTTTGTTGCATCTTTCAATCTCTTCAAAAACTCCCAGGTAGTATTCCTTGTTCACTGTCTGACCTTATGGAGCTTGCTTGAACAACAAAAATCAGTGAGCATTATCTTTGATGGTCTTTTTTAGCCTTTCTTCTTCTGGCATTTTCCACTACGAAGACTCAGCTTTGGTCTCAGGGCATAGCGGTAGACCCATGATTCATCGCCTGCACATGAATGGAATTTGATGCAAATTTGCTCGATCATTGTAGAAATGTCGAAATTGCAACAGTCACAGATTCAGTACTTTGCTGATCCCAAAATGTCATCGCAATAGCAGAACCAGCCGAGTAGATATTGTTATTGGTCACATACTTACTTCATTTTTTATTGTAATATTTGTTCAGCATGCACTCATCCTTGTCTTGTGACTAGTACTGCATCCAACGCTTTCATTTTATTACTGATAATATGTTGTTCAATGCCTGAAATTAAGCTTTTAAAAATTATATTGTAAACAAAATCATGCTGTTTGATTTGCTTGGGTCGTCTGCAATGCACGCTACATTTCTTCTCTTTGTCCTTAATACAGTGACAGACATTAAAGAAACAGCAACAGCAGTTAACCATACACTCATGAAGCTTGTTTCTCTTCAAGTCGAAGGTGAAGAAGGTGGTGGTAGACCAGTAACAGGTATTTTTTACTTTTCCTTGAAATATGCATTTGCAACACTACATACGTGTAATATTAGGGAACGGTGACGAACTAAAAGATCAACTGGACTTACCGTCAGTGGTGGATGTGTTGACACAGCAAATTATGCATAATTCCGTTCAGACAAAGGTAGCAGTTCTGCGATGGGTTCATCACTTATATATCAAGCTTCCAAATAAGGTATGCAGTTAAAAGGTTTGTGTGATAATGGAATTAAAGTGTATATTTCTAGATGTTTAGTTATATAGACATATTATTTCCTGCTTTACAACGAACGCTCTCAGATCCTGCCGACGAAGTTGTGCAGCAGTGTCTAGTGGTTGTCGCAGAGGTTATATCTTCACCTGCTGGTCAGTTATCGTACAATTTGATGAATTCATCGACAGGTGAGATATTTTGTTTGCTCTCAGCAGAGTATTAACCAGTGATTTTCATATCAGATTCGTCAAATTTAAATAAAACTGCAATGGTGGGAGATATGAATCCTTATTATACTAAATTTCTAATAACGTTACTTAACTCGTTTAGCTCTGAGAAGCATTTGTTGGAGGAACGAGGATCGTTTATAATAAGGTGATGTTTTATTTAATTTTCAATCCATTAAATATAATTGAATGAACTATTTTAGGCAGTTATGCGTGTTACTTAATGCTGAGGATATTTATCGTACTTTAGCTCAAATTTTATTAAAAGAACCAAACTTAAAATTTGCTAGTCTTATGGTTGAAACGCTTAATATGATTCTACTTACCTCTTCGGAATTATTTGAACTACGTAATAAACTTAAGGATTTAAATACCAAGGTAAGAATTTGCATGTTGGTGTAAACTAAAGTGACTTTGTTGCTTCTTTTTAGGAATCGTGTGCATTGTTTTGTTGTTTATACGAAACTTGGTGTCATAACCCCATCGCTACAGTGGCATTATGCTTATTAACACAATGCTACAAACATGTATGTGATCTTATACGAGTATTGTATCCTTTTCATAATTGGTTTTCAGTAAGTGAAATTATTTAAATTATAGCTTGTAGTACTGTGTTGATTCCTTAGCAAATTACAGTGGCAGTTTAGAAGTTACTGTAGAATTTTTAACAGAAATCGACAAGTTAGTGCAATTGATCGAATCTCCAATTTTTGCATGTAAGTTTTATAGATTATTTGTGTAGTGGAGTAGTACACTTGTAAAACTAAGTTTAGTAGGAGCGGAGCTCTGATATCAAAAATGCAGATTTTGTATCAATAGACATGTAGAATGGAATTAGCAATGTGCTTCAACGTAGGCACTGAAGAAATTCAAAACCAATTATTAACTTGCTTATTGATTTAAAATCAGATGTGACTTTTAAGGATAGTAATTTCTATGACGTTACTTTTGCATGGTTCAAGACGTGCTATGTACAGGGTGGGCCATTTTAATCGACGCATCCGAATATCTCCGTTGGTAAGCCGAATAAAAAAAATTGTGCAGACATAAGTTATTCAGGACGTTGGGGGTCATTTGACTGTACTAATAAGTTTGACCTTGGCGTCAACTTTCAAGGTCATTTGAAGGTCAAAATTATTTTTTTTAATAGGAACCCCTATTTTTGAAACCGGATTCGGAAAGAGCGGAAAATTTTATGTTCAAAATGATAGTTTATAATTCGTTGAACTGACCTTGAAAAGGTCACATCAAAGTTAAATGTTGAAAATTCGTCCAGAAGCGGTTTTTTGAATTTGGGTGATTTGGGCGAAAAAATATTTGGGTAGACTTAGGGGACAATAACTTTGGCCATCTTGTCCTTTAGGTCAACTGTGAAGGTCATTCTAAGGTCAAAGTGGTTTTTTTTAATCAAAAATCTCACTATTTGCGATAATTGTATTTTAATTCAAAATTAAAATTCGGGCATAAAAGGGAATTTGAGGCTTCATTTTTATCAAAATACAATTATTACATAAATAAAGTGTAAAATAAATGTACATTTTAAATAATGGCGGCCCTTCACTTTACATAAAGTGGCGTAGGGGGCAAAAGGGGTGTCAGTCGACAGCATTTGCCGAGCTGAGTCGAATGATACCGGTTTCAACTTTAGGAAAAGCTCGGGGGCAAAGTTACGCCACTTTCAATTTTTCATGTTAAGTCTATGGGAGATGGATTTTAAGCACCGAATTTGCACCTAACCTGGTGCGGTGGCATTCAAGTTTCTTCAAACCAGGTACCAGACGCAACAGCTTTATTTTTGTTGCAACCTGACTTTGTACACTGGAAACGACCACAATCATGTACTCAGTCGTGTACAGCTTTGTTGCCTGGCGGTGGACAGGGCAATCTGGGGGCATAGATGGCAGCAATCCTTGGCTGACAGCCAAACTAACACCGTCTGCCGTCATGAGCAATCTTCTGGTATTCCAGACACTCACAAAATTACTCATATTGGAAACAAAAGAAAGTTGTCAAACGCTTTCAATGAAAACTAACCAACAACTGTGTGTTTGCTTGGTGATCACTTTGCTTTTATACAATGGCCGCCAATTTCGTCGCGGTATAAACTTACTGCGCATAAGCATGAATGAGGGGTGTTTTTTGCATATTTCCTTGTAAATTCCTTCTCCCATAGACTTAACATGAAAAATTGAAAGTGTCGTAACTTTGCCCCCGGACGTTTCCTAAAGTTGAAATTGGTGTCATTCGACTCAGCTCCGCAATGCTGTCGATTGACACCCCTTTTTGCCCCCTACGCCACTTTATCTAAAGTGAAGGGTAGCATAAATAATCCTTTATCTAATAGACTTGTCTGTCCGGGACGCTGTTTTGTCTGTCCGGGACGCTGTTTTGTCTGTCCGGGACGCTGTTTCAGCAGCCAAACCGTAAGAGATAGAGAAAAAAGTTATTAAAGTTATATGTTTGGAATGGCCATGTCAGGTCAGGAACCGAACTTCAGTCACGTGACACTTCCGGTTTTCGAGAAATCACGTGATTTCCGTTCGTCCGGGACGCTGGTCCGTCCGGGACGCTGGTCCGTCCGGGACGCT